>JAZKJV010001217.1:0-174809 GCA_037367405.1 Ottelia alismoides
TGCAGAAGATGAAAATGTTTTCAGCTTCTTCACCGTAATGGACCAGCTGAACCAACGAAATCAATGACAATATAGTAATATGTATAATATATGTATGCATACTTTCCAAATATAGTAATATGTATAATATATGTATGCATACTTTCCTTGATCAGATGTGGAGTTGTTTCGTATATTGTCAAAATGGGGGCAAAGTCCCCCATTGAAAATGCGGGTCTAGCTATATGGTTCGATATATCAATATACATCAATTTTGAGCGATATGGTTAGATATTTCGATATCTCACTGATATCTCAAGAAAAACCAGTCAATATCCTAGATAGGATATGTATATGGGCATGGTTTTAAAACGCATCTCGAGGCGTTGAGGCGTATGCCTAGAGGCAGTTTTCCAAGGAAACCGCCTTGAGGCATCTGTCTTAAGCAACCCATGTGAGTCGTGCGTCTCGAGGCGGTGAGGCGTTCCCGAGGCATCCCCTCGGAATGCACATGTTGGCGAGACCCCTATGCCGGTAGGGTATGGTGCGACAAAGGATGCATATCACGATTCTTCAGCTGCGTTTAGCAAATCAAATGGTTAGGATTCAAAGCATATCAATATATATTTTAATCATACAACATAAACATATTGTATGTTTCGTACGTTAATAATTGTTAGTAAACGAGAATGTGGAAGCATAATCAGAGATAAAGAATAAGAACATAAAAAACACCAAGATTTTATGTGAAACCCTACTCCCTAAGGAGCGGGATGTAACCACAGGAGAACGCTTCAAAGGGTTGATATTTTCATTAACTTTTCGCATTTGTTACAGGTGGTGTGGGGCTTCTTATATAACCCTCACCGATTCTCCAAGTCCCACAAATAGTAGATGTGGGACTAAACCACTGGATGTGGTAATTCCTGGAGGGATCCAATTACCACATCTACACGTTATGCATATACTCCAACACTCCCCCTCAAGCTGGGAGACATGTGATGCTCAGCACAATAGAAAGAAATCTCAAACTCACAATACAAGGCACTATAGATAATATCAATGTGGAAGGGAGAAAAAATACTTAGCCTTTGCTGGGGAGTATGTAGCGACGGGGAGTATCCCACATCGCCTTTGTTTTGGGCTGGCTCAGAATATCATGGGCTATCTCCACTGAAACTGTACCAGACAACCATACATGTGCATATGTGTCATCTGCCTCCCACGAGGTGTGAACTCCAGTCTTATCTTTTGCCCCATCTTGAGTGAGGATGTGCTTCTTGTTGTGACACCGCATTAGACTCATGAATTGCATGACCCATATTTCATAATTTTGTTCCATCCATCTTGACAATGGGTGTTGGACCTTTGAAGGCACCCATGGACGAAACATCGGCTTTAGAGTCAACCCTATTGTCTGACATGACAACAACAATTACCAAGACTGGGCTACAGACATGAATAACTATGTCTACACGGACATATAGGAAGATAGTTGAGGTGTAGACTTATACCACAGCCTCTTCCATGCGTTAGATGCCTCTCTGAGTAGCTAGAGTAGTTTAGATGAGAAAACCACGCCCTAGAAACCAAAAATCAGTCTGAACAGGAACCAAATAACCCTTTTGGGAGCGATTTTCAGACCACCGCAAGAAATGAATCTGACTACTAGGGCCCTACACGATGGCCCTTAGTCGTTGGAGGCCTTAGGGCGACGGCGGCGATTGACTGTTGCGGTTGTGCAGCGCACTAGCGATGCGGCTGTGTGGCGGCATCAGTCGTGCGACGGCAGCCCGCTACTGCAGCTGGGACCCTCTGGGGCGGCGACAACAGCACATGGTTATGATGGCTAACGAGAGAAGAAGAGGGAGCTGACGATGGCTAGGGTTTTGATGGGGAGGGACGGCTAGGGTACAGGCTCTGGTATAGGACCATCGCTCTGATACCATGTGGAAGGGAGAAAAATAGAATTGTTTATTCATCATAGCTTTAGAGCTCTCTTATATAGGAGAAAAGATCTATGGGGAAATTACATAATGTGGGCAGGAGAAATACGAAATATAAAATAAACACCGAGAGGTATAAATATCTCAACAATCAGCTCAATGCATACTCTATTGTTAGTTGTTGTAGAGGACGTTGCTTCTCATGATGTGTAGGTGAGGAGGAACAATAGGGTTGGAGTGTGAGTTGAACTGGGTCTCCTCTTCAGAGAACATGTACTCAGTAATGCTCTGTCAGAGTTACTGAAATTGGAATGAGTCTCCTCGTCGGAGTACTCTGGCCCACCACATGTAAAAGATTGTGCATCATATGGACAACTGCTCCATCTCTGAAGGGTCAAACTGAAAAGGTCGTGGAAACATCCTCGTCGGAATCCACGGTCGTAGGAGAATGCAGCCTGAAAGTCTACTCGGCGAAGAACTGGGTCTCTCCTATACTGGCTCAGAGAATGGGATCCCTACTCTGGAGTCCCTAAAAGTAACATGAAAACTCCGAGATCAAAAAACGAAGATGGGGACCACACAAATAATGATCACATACGTGTGTAGCATACTGAAGACTCGAAAACCAATCTGAACGTCGAGTCCGAATCTGCAAATCTGCAGAGTCTGAAATCTGGCTTATAGAATTTGAAATCGAGCCATAGAACTCTATACAATACTCCCCCTTTCTCCACCCGTTTCTCCCATACTGATCGGAAAACAATGACGTCAACCAAATTGGGAGAAGACAATAAGATGTGGAGAAACAAAAATCCACACAAGATGATCGCAATTTTTATCAGCTTTTCTTCTCACATTTTTTTTTTCAAATCATTTTTTCCTAGTTATTCCTTTTTTCTAGTCGTTTCCCTTTTTCAAACATTTTTCCTGTGTACGGTCTATTTTATTTTTTTGTACGCACCTTTTAAAAAAATATGGTCTAAATGGACCCTTGAAAACTCATTCCAAATAGGGCTAAAAAATGCAGCCTTTTTTTTGTAAGTTGCAACCCAAACTGAGCTTGTTGAAACTTAAACAAAAGAGAGAAAAACAGAAAGAGACCAAGAGGGCTTCTCTTCGACCCTCTATTTAGGGTTCCTACGATGGGAACCCAATCTCCACCGCCCCTTGTTGGGGCTCCGTACGGCATGCTGGAGCCTCCGCCTGGAGATTGCGGAGGAGTTACAGGTAGTGGTTAGAGATTGTGTGCGGCCACGCGCCACCAAGGATTCGTTGGAGACTTGCAGTTGCTCCTGGGTACTTCAAATCATGCAAAGGAGATAAGAGATGGTGCACACCCACCTTCTCCGATTCGTGCATATAGGAGGCTTCACCTTGGAGGTTGTTGCGTAGGAGGGCGATTGTTGCGGAGGAGGGCAATCAGGGTTGATGTCGACTCTTGGGAAGGCGGAGAACATGTGGTTGCGCCCTTCGCCACTTGTAGGCGGTTGTGCTTGGATATTCGAGGGTGTCATCATCATCTGCAGCAGGGTAGTCATCTGCGATGGGCTCGTGCGGTGCTGAGAGGTTGGCAACACCAGCAGTTGGATAGGGGTACCGCATGGTAGGGGAACTCGGGCCCCTTCTTCCCCTTCTTCTGGAATCTTTGGGTTTTCAGCACCCAGTACTACCGCTTGAGAAGGTGTTGTCGATGTGTGCGGCAGCATGACGATGGTGCCTTCTTCAGATTGTATGAGATTTGCACGGAGCCTAGAGATGCCTTGGAACGTAGGTCTCTTGCACCCGAAGAATCCATCGTGCGGAATTGCAAAGAAGGGACCTGGATGCAGAATTAGGGTTCAACGAACCTTAGATTTTTCTCAAAACTTGACCAACCCATGCATGAACCGTTATGAAGTAGGATTGAAGATTTATGATGCCACACAAAACTAGGGTTCAGAAACCCTGGAATTACTGGAACATGAATATATCTTCAAACAATATATGAATATGAATAATCTTCAGAATAATCTACAAGAATAACCAAGAATCAAATCTTTTTGTTAATCGAATCGCATACTGTAGAGATAGTTGTTCGTCTTTGTGTCTTTTATTATATTTCAGTTTCTTTATGTACCTCTCATGTAATTTACCCAAGGGCTCTTTCCCTATATAAGAGACCCGAGGGCTCTATGGAATAAATCATCTGAGTATTCTAACATGGTATCAGAGCCATGACCCTAACCTAGGGTTCTCCATCTCCACCGCCGCCCCCCCCCCTCTCTAGGGTTTCGCCGCCCAACCCCCCCCCGGCTCGAAGCCCCCCGCCGCCGCCTCCCCTCCTTCGCCGGGCCCCCTCTCCTTCGCCGCCGGGCCCCATCTCCTTCGTCGCCAGGCCCCACCAGCCGCCAGCCCCTGCCGCCGGGTCTCACCCCCGCCGCCGGATCCCCCCCGCCGCCGCTCCCCAGCGCCGGCCCCTCCTCCCCTAGCGCCGCCCAGCCGCCGTTCTTCTCAAGTAGAGGCGTCCAAAGCCTCTACTCGTGGCCGGGGTGCCGCCTTCTCCCTAGGACTCGGCGTCATGTTCGATTCAAGGGCATAATCGTCTACCTATGCACTTGAATCCTACAAGGTCTTGGTAGACAGTATTTTCTTGGTCTATCAGTAGTTGTTCTTCTCCGGCATTATGTCAGATCAGAAGCTCGATATGCCCGCCATAGGTGCCTTCAAAGGTTCGGCACCAATCGTCAAGATGGACGGGACGAACTACGAACTGTGGGCGATGCAGTTCCTCAGTCTCATGAAGTCGTGTGGTAAGAAGCATATTCTTACCGAGGATGAACCGCCGGAGAAGACAGGGATCTATGCCTCATGGGAGGCTGATGATGCGTACGCCAAGGTGTGGCTCTCAGGTACGCTCACGACGGAGATAGCGAATGATGTCCTTCACCAGCCCACCGCTAAGGCGATGTGGGATATTTTGGCTATGACGTACTCTCAGGTCCGCAATGAGACGAAGATGCTCCAGTTGCAGCATGATATATTTACCACGAAGCAGAATGGGAAGCCTCTTCATTCCCTGTACACGTCGCTTCGTGGCATGTTCGAGAAGCTCTATAGCACCATTCCGCTTACAGCCACGCCGGAACAGCAGAAGACGTTCCGCAACGCCACTATGGTTGGCGTATTACTCGCTGCCCTAGATCCGGAGTACGAGGCAGCACGCGCTCAGATCCTAGCAGATGCCATCATCCCACGATGGAAGAGGTATACAGGAGGCTCAGTCGTGTACCCGTTCCGTCCAATACAGCGACTGCGACTCCGTCAGCAATGGCAGTTTCCAGGGGACGTGGTAGTTCGTCCTCGTTTCGTGGCAGGGGAAGTGGTGGACGTGCCCGCGGAGGCCGCATACGCTCTACGTGCTCATTTTGTCGCCGCACTGGTCATTCGGAGGATACATGCTATTCCAAGCATGGTTTTCCTCCTTCTGCACGAGTTGCTGATCATGTTCAGGGTCCAACAGCAACTACTCCAGATCACAGGTTCGAAGAGTTGGTGGCACGACTTCGGGATATTATGCCACAATCATCATCATCAGAGGGTGCAGACGTTTCTGATGTTGCGACTTCGGCTTCAGCTAGTACATCGGCCTCAGCCAGTGCCTCAGGTAGTCCTTCAGCCTCATTTCATAGTCATGACCTCACAGGATGGATTGTCGACTCTGGAGCTACCCATCATCTATGCCGTGAGAAAGATATTCTGCAGTTCTACAGAGCTGTTCAGCCAGGTCGCTCTGTACTCATTGCTGATGGCACTCAGTCTCCTATCATCGGTCAGGGGGAGACAGCTTTGCTACCCTCTATGCACTTACAGAATGTGCTACATGCTCCAGAATTCTCTATGAACCTCTTATCTATTAGCCAGATTACACGTGATTTGCACTGTCGTGCTATTTTTGATCCATCGTCTGTTATTTTTCAGGACATACTGACGGGCAGGGTGATTGGCTGTGGTTCTGAGCACAATGGCCTTTATCGTCTCGTTCGTAACTCCTACGCTGGCGTCTCCTTGCATTCACAGGCCTCCGTTTCTCCGTACACCTGGCATCTTCGGTTCGGTCATCTGCCGCTGCAAAAGATGCGTCACCTCCTGCCTCAGATATCTCCGAGTTCCTCTTTTCGATGTGAAGCATGTCAGTTAGGGAAGCACCATAGGTCTAGCTTCCCCGGTCGTCAGAGTCGGAGCAGTAGCTCCCCGTTTGAATTATTTCATATAGATATTTGGGGTCCAAGTCGTGTCCCGGATCATCAGGGGCACAGGTTCTATTTAGTTGTGGTTGATGATTTCTCTAGAGTGTCGTGGACTTTTCTTCTTAAAAATAAATCTGAAGCAGGAAATGTTCTTCAAAATCTAATTAATGAAGTCCAGAATGTTTTCTCATCTACTGTTAAGTATGTGCGTACTGACAATGCATTGGAGTTCTGCACTCGCTCTCTTGCTAGCTTCCTTTCATCTAAAGGCATTGCTCACCAAACCACATGTGCCTACACCTCTCAACAAAATGGGGTTGCAGAACGGAAACATCGACATTTTCTTGATATTGCTCGCACATTACTTATCCAGAGTTGTGCTCCATTAACTTTTTGGGGGGATGCTATACTTACTGCGTGCTATCTTGTCAATCGAATGCCTACAACTGTTCTTGGGGAAAAGTCTCCAATCTCTGTTCTCTTTCCTGACAGAGACTTGTTTACACTGACACCTCGGGTTTTTGGCACTGTTGCGTTTGTTCACCGCTTATCTCCGGAACTTGATAAGCTATCCCCTAGGGCTATCAAGTGTGTTTTTGTGGGTTACTCCAGGACTCAGAAAGGATACCGTTGCTATGACCCTGTCCATGGCAAGTACTATGTGAGTGCAGATGTTACATTTTTCGAACCTGTCATGTACTTCTCCCCTGCAGGTGACAGATTGGTCTCCTCCACATCATCAGATTCCAATGTCTATGTTCCACCACCTCCAAGCCTGGGTCCATCCTCTACTCCACCGACACCAATATCACCACCACCACCTCCTCCTCCGCCACCACCCCCACTTGTCCCTTTCCCTAAGGTCTACACGAGACGGACAGGCCCTGCTCAAGCTACGTGTCAACCATCCAACACGCCTCAGGTATGTACTGATGTTAACACTGATGATGGGTTAAATAATGCACCTGTGCAGGAGCTTTTACCACAGGAGGAGGATCAACCAGTCAGCACTGTTTTGGATGACTTGGACCGGCCTATTGCTCATAGGAAGCAGCGAAGACAGTGTGCCTCATATCCCCTGGCCTCTCATGTCTCCTTTCATCGTCTCACTGGGGATTTCCAGAAGTTTGCAGCTGCTGTATCGTCAGTGGAGATTCCACGGACTTATCAGGATGCCATGAAGACTGAATGCTGGCGTCTAGCAATGGAAGAGGAGATGCGTGCCTTGCAATCGAGAGGGACTTGGTCTCTTGTCCCTATTCCTCCAGGTGCATATGTGGTGAGTTGCAAGTGGGTATTTACGGTCAAATATCATGCAGATGGTCGTCTTGACAGATACAAGGCCAGGCTCGTAGCAAGAGGGTTTACACAGACATATGGGGTAGATTATTTGGACACTTTTTCACCTGTGGCGAGGCACTCTACACTTCGCATCCTTCTATCGGTTGCAG
The DNA here is from genome assembly GCA_037367405.1 of Ottelia alismoides. Taxonomy (NCBI): domain Eukaryota; kingdom Viridiplantae; phylum Streptophyta; class Magnoliopsida; order Alismatales; family Hydrocharitaceae; genus Ottelia; species Ottelia alismoides. Next base: position 7,603 of record JAZKJV010001217.1, read on the forward strand.
TGGTACGTGACTGGACCATATTCCAGCTTGATGTTAAGAATGCTTTCTTGTATGGTGATCTACAGGAGGAAGTCTACATGCAGCAGCCACCCGGGTTTGCTGCTGAGGGGGAGACTCAGAAGGTGTGCAGACTTCATAAGGCTATCTATGGCCTTAAACAGAGTCCTCGAGCATGGTTCCAAAAGCTCTCCCAGCTTATTGAACGACAGGGGTTCAGAAGATCAAATGCGGACCACTCATTGTTCGTCCGGAAGACCCCTAGAGGTACCATCGTTGTTATGATATATGTTGATGACATATTGGTTACTGGAGATGATGCACAGGGGGTTGAGATAACCAAGTCCATGTTGGGCAGCCAGTTCATTACAAAGGATCTTGGCACAATACGGTATTTTCTGGGGATAGAATTTGCAAGAAATGCACAAGGAATGGTGATGACTCAAAGAAAATATGTCACAGACTTGCTAGTTGATACAGGAATGACTGGATGCAGACCTTCAAGTACACCTATGGACCCGAGTATGAAGCTGTACGATGATGATACCGAGGAGGTGGACAAGAGAAGGTACAGAGAAATGGTGGGTAAGCTCTTATACATCACTATAACTCGACCGGATATTGCCCTTGAAGTAAACCGGGTGAGTCAATTCATGGAGCAGTCGAGACAAGTACACATGGATTCCTTGTACATAATACTGAGATATCTGAAGTCTTCCCCAGACACAGGGTTGCTATTCAAGAAAGGTACAGGTCTGTCTATTTCCGCCTGTGCAGATGCAGATTATGCAGGATGTCCACGAGATCGTAAGTCTACTTCTGGATTTGCTATCTTCATAGGAAGCTCTTTAGTCTCTTGGAAAAGCAAGAAGCAGACCGTTGTGGCGAGATCCAGTGTCGAATCCGAGTACAGAGCCATGGCACAGGCAAGCACAGAAATGATGTGGGTTAAAGCAGTCTTAGAAGATCTGAATGTTGATGTTCCCTTGCCTATGAACCTGCAATGTGACAATCAGGCAGCATTATTCATCGCCAACAATCCAGCCTTCCATGAGAGAACAAAACACATAGAGGTGGATTGTCACTACACTAGGGACATGATTCAGAAGGGCTTCATCTCCACGTCTCACGTCAGTTCAGAGGACCAGACAGCGGACATATTCACTAAGTCATTGCTCAGAGGACCTTTCCAGAGATGTTCTTCCAAGCTGAGCATGATAGATATCTATGCTCCATCTTGAGGGGGAGTGTAGAGATAGTTGTTCGTCTTTGTGTCTTTTATTATATTTCAGTTTCTTTATGTACCTCTCATGTAATTTACCCAAGGGCTCTCTCCCTATATAAGAGATCCGAGGGCTCTATGGAATAAATCATCTGAGTATTCTAACACATACAAATCACGAAATATAATAAATCCTCAAGAATCGAACTCGCACTGATACCATGTTAGAAAACGAGAATGCGGAAGCGTAACCACAGATAAAGAATAAGAACATGAAGAATACCGAGATTTTACGTGGAACCCTACTCCCTAAGGAGCGGGGTGAAATCATGGGAGAACGCCTCAAAGGGTTGATGTTTTCATTAACTTTTCTCATCTATTACAGGTGGTGTGGGGCCTTCTTATATAGCCCCCACTGAGTCTCGAAGTCCTAGAAATAGTAGATGTGGGACTAAACTATTAGGTATGGTAATTGGACCCTAGAGAGATCCAATTACTCATCTATACTTGATGCATATACTCTAACAAGAATATATGTTAGTCATATAATTCTGCTTCACTCATGCATATAAAGGGAGGCATTTATATCGATAAGAACACCCAACAACATTAATGGAGGTCATAATATGCTTTGTACGAGTTAGGAATCATGTATATTTTCCTCTATAAACTGAGGCTTACTCCTCACCTCGTCATGGGAAAACTGCTTCGCATTTTTTACAGCCATGTGTATGGATATCAATACCTCCATCTCATAGATACCGAAATATTATCAACACTTTTGCAATAGTCGGACATGGACAACTATTCGGTCCAACTATGAGGTTTCCGAGTGTCAACAACTAAATATCCAATAGGTGATCTGACTATTGGATCGATTGGTCGACTATTTAGCTGACTATTAATCGATTATTGCAACAAAAAATATCAGGTAAACAACATATGTTTGTGAATATTGGGATTACGACACGACTAGAGGAGGTGAAAAGTTGTTTGAGGCAGTTTAAAAACCACCAATTACGAAAATAATAGACCAAGCAATCCAATCAGCACATTTTATACGATATTTAGCGTAGGAACCCACATGGGTAAAAACCACGACTTGAGTCTTCCTGACTCGAGATTCCCGATTAGTTGATCAATTGCTTCACCAAAACCTGATATATTTACGCAGATATCTCAACCATTTACGCTTCGCAATCTTGGATCAAACAAAAAGATCAACACTACAGACCAGACACTGTAGCACAAGCAGAAGAACGTAAGAGCTTTTGACTTTCTTCATACTTCCTTGAAGATCTCACGTCCAAGAGCTTCTTTGCACACTTAAGATCAAACACCTAAAGTCGTAAAAAAGTTGTTAACCGGAAATAAGAGATATAACAATAATGTAAATAGTATTATCTTCATTGCACTAAGATTTACAGATAATAGCACATCAATTATATCATATATAGCACATGTGAATAATATCAAATAGGTAATAAATATCACCGCTCTGAGAAGGCTGCTAAAAGAACTCAGACTTCTATAAGAAGAACTTGAAGAACAACGAGCGATCAAACTCTACTCGTCGAGTTTCATCATAGTTTTCTCCGTCGCAAATTTACCTCTTTCATTCGCCCGGGTTAGAAGATGAAATCAATGGCTCCACTCCTCTGCAAACTTCGAGTTGACTTAAGAGGAGACCGCTCTTTTCAAAGTGAGTGAATTGCATGTAAATACCGGTAGGCACTTATAGTTTCATTGGTTGAAACGTACCGCTCATAACGGTGATACCACCCTTTTTACAGTAGGCATGTAAATACCAATAGGCGTATAGTAGGGGCTCAAACCAATAGAAGAGACTTCCACGTTAAAATCTTGTATTCTTCATTGTTCTTTTATCTTTATTTTTAATACGCTTCCTGTTAGAAAATAAACATGGCTCTGATACCATGTTAGAAAATATAATGCGGAAGCGTATCAGATAAATAAAAAATAAAATATTTAGAAACACTGGGATTTTACGTGGAACCCTACTGTAACATCCGGATCCGAATGAACTGAAGCTCCTGTCAAGAAAAGGATGTTGCAAGCAAGTTTGGATCTCCAAAGTGGAGATATTCAAAGGTACATATCTCTCTCCTCTTTGTTCTCATTAAAGTCAATGCTGAAGTTTCTAATTCAGTTTTTTTTATGTTGCTATCCATCAGGTATTTTATCTATTGTTGTATGTTAGATAAAGCCACAAATCCCTCCAAACTTAGAGGATCAAAGGTACAATCTTTCTCCCTCCTCTTGCTGCCTTCCATGCATGATTTAGCCTATAAATTTTTATTACAAAAGCCTTCAAGGTACCTGGGGTTGGGACATAAAAATCTCTTAACTGAAATTATATTATAAGAAAGTATTGGTCATATCAAACTCACAAATAAGCCAACTTTTGGTTCACCTGGACTTCATATTGGTTAATAGAGAAAAGGCTTTGATGTAATCAACTCCATACGTATAAGAGAATTCTTTTACTGAAAGCCCTTCTTTAAGCCAATCAAGCTTACCATCAAGTGTATGCTCTATAGGAAATAACCACCGACAGGAAACAAGAGTGACATTCAAAATAAAGGGCATGAGGTTAGAGGAGCATTCTTCTTATCATTCATGACCTGACTTCAGTTAGAGTTTTGTAATATATCAATATAATCTCTTAGAATCAATACAGTTAACAGTACATCAATGGATTGCATTCGAGATCAGATAAGTCATTACTCGTAATAATTAGAGATAGAATGGTGAACACATGATCTCACCCCTTCACATAGCGAAACCAACTGAGGTAAAGAAGCATCTTGAGCAATGTTTGATGAAGGGCTAGATTTGAATTGTTTATGAATTATGATTATGCTGCACTATTGAAAGTTCACATTCCCACCACATGTAGAAATCTTAATCACGTTTATCTATACCATTGTAACTTTGTGTAAACTAGGTTGGGGGAGTGATACCTTCTGAACAGATTTTTGGATAGAAGTTCGAAATTAGATGCATATGTCCATCGGCTACAATCGCTCGAAATCAAAATCTGTTGAGGATTGTTCAATTAGTGAAACTCTTGCTTCACAAATGAACATTGTAAGCCTTGCAACATATGACCCTGCTGCCACATTTTTTATAAAAAAACTATGGATGGCCTTATTATGATCGATTTCTATCTACCTATAAGACACTGCTCGAATAAGAGGGCTTAATCATCATAAGCAATCTCCTTGATACCACTGGTTAATCTCACATGTACAAACATTGATCGGATTTAATATCTTACTTATATAGGAGCAAATATGATGATCTTCTGAGAATTCATCCTTTAAAATATTAGAAATCTTCTCTCAAAGTCAATAAATGATTTCTCAAGATCTTTACGAATAAGAAATCATCAATCAATTGATCATTATGTATAGTCTACTATTCATACAATCTATTATATATACAGGATGTTATGGCAAATGATCAGAAAACACCCCTCTTTTGATGTCTCAATTGGAACTGGTACAATTGAGACATGATTCTTGTTTTGGTACCATATAAAACAAAATGATAAAGACTAGCTAGATGCATATCCAAAGCGTAGATGGTGATCTTATGATTTTAGAAATAATAAGATGTGACCACAAAGATCGATCATCTTCATAAATTAATCTTTTAGGTATACTCTACTATTTATACATATCATCAAAGATAGGTAGTGACAAAATACCTAGAATTGTAAAGTTGACCATTGAAGAGATTGAGAAATGATGTGGTAGATGAATAAGTGAAATCAATGTTGAATCATTATATCAATAAGATCGTTGATCAAAAAGACCTAGATCTGTACAATCAAACACATAAAGGATTAAGAAAGGATGAGGGATCAAGTCATTGATGACTGATAATTTAGAGTGCCAGTCATGGTGACCTTTACGCCTGCCTGTGCGAGGGTGCGGTGACCCTCAATTGGGCAGGAAATTAGGAAGCCCAGTTAGGGCAGCGGCTGCTTGGTGCGCAGGTCAAGGATCCCAGTCTTTTTCTCGGTTTTCTCGCGAGCGCTCGCAGTTTTTATGCCTCTCTGGGATCCACAGGTTTTCTTTTAAAGACCAGTTCCGCTGACCCTTGTTCTTTAGGGTACCTAGGCTGGAGGACCCTTGGTTTTAGTTTTTCGAGATCGTTAGCCCGTACCGGTCGGGCTGGTTTTTCTTTTAGAGCGACTTTTCCGGAAAGTCTCTCTCACCCGTCTTAGTGGCGTAGTTTTGGAGTAGACCTATCCCTCTATTAGACCGCCTTCCAATTAGAGGGCAAGACGGAAGAGTCTTTTGTAGGCTACTTCACCGCTTGAGTTTTGTTTATTTTTCGCCAGCAAACTTGGCGATGCTACATCCGAATCATCCATGTATATATTTGAATCCTCTATGGCTACATTTGAATCAGTTACAGTTGAATTTGGAAAAGTTACATTTGAGATTGGATTGAGTCACAAATGAGTTTGGCTAAAGTTGAGATGAATTTCAGTTGAGTTGGTTTCATGGAAGCTTGGTTACAGTTAAGTTGGTTGTAGTTGTGCTAGTTACTTTTCCGCCAGTAATTCTTGATGAAGAGAAAATATCAGTTTACGAAAATCATCCTTATCAGATTTCGATCTACTACCACAGCCGTTCGAAATAGCTAGTGGACGTGTTGGGAACTTAGTTAGGATGCATTTTACTCCACCGCATGCCTACGGAGGCACCCCAAACCCTAAGGCTTCTTTACTGCCTTAGAGTCATAGTGTGAGGTCTTATCTAGACCAAGACCACAGACTATCCACTAAGCTTGAGAAATTCAATATGAAAAGAATCAAAACATCAGACTCATCATCTACACTTACTATGGTCTATCCTCATGACTCACAAACATCAAAAGAGACCTGAATCATCTCGACCATGTCAATCATTAAATACTCAAGATATCATGATCAATTCAATCATGATAGCCATTGAATAAATCATTGGAACATGAAATTGATGGGGAAGAATGGAAATCATATACAGTTTTATACTGGAGTCACATCTTAGAATCATAATATGAGGTCACACTCAGATCAAGATCCCAGATTGTCCACCAAATCTGATTGATTGGATAAAAACCAAGAACAAAGACTCAACATCCACATCTCAAGATCCATTAAACATGATTTATAATTAATTAAAAGGTGACAGTTTAAATATGGATCTTATAATCCTTGTATAAAAATGATTAATATGGGTAATTAATGTAGGATGAGTAGAATGGGGTTTTACATACCAAACAACTTGAAAGCATGTTTCAATGCAAGTAGCTCTAAAAATTTAATTGTCAAAGCCCCTTTTACTTGCTTTCTTTTGGAGCCACTAAATTTCCTGTTATTTTTAATTAATTAAGATTTAGTCAACATTTGTTGATGTTTTTTTCTCCCTATTCCATGGATTGCAGGCATAATACCTGCATCGTTGTATTGGGAGAGTTGAATGTCAGTTTCTGAAGCAAAACATACCAGGTATGTATGTTATAATTTTGTTCAAGGATATTATAAATGCTTTTATTTCTCTTCTGATAAAATTGGGATGCATGTACATAATGCCATTTTTGTTGTTACATGTTAATTGCTATGGAATTTATGCAATATAAGTGTGACATGTTATAGTTCTGTGGCTTATTGGTTAATTTGTGAATGTCATTTGAAAAAAAAAATTTCCCCTAATTTTCAGTACTCTAATGTGGTCCTTAGCGAACATGATACTACGGTTGTTATGTAAACAGGGTTTCCCAGATCCGAGAAGGAGCGGGCCTCACACCTACTCCCTAAGAAGCAGGATGAAACCACGGGAAAACGCCTCAAATGGTTGATTTATACATTGCACTTTCTCACTGGATACAGATGGTGAGGGGCTTCTTATATAGCCATCAGTGAGTCTCCATGTCTTACAACTGGCAGATGCGGGACTAAACAACTGGATGTGGTAAATGGATCATGAATTCATCCATTTACCCATGTATACCATTAGTGATGCATAACATATAATACTCCCCCTCAAGCTGGAGCATGCAATGCTCAACTTGGAGAAACAGAAAGAAATCTCAAACTCACGCTACAGGAAACTACGGATAATATCAACTCAACGCGCACAACTGTCAGTTGTTGTCGAGGACGCTGCTTCTTATGTCGTGCAGGTGAGGACCAAACAGGATGGAGTGCGATCAAACTGAGTGTACCCTGTACTGCTCCTGTCAAAGCTACTGAAACTGAAAATGAGTCACCACCAAAAGAACTCTGCCTGCCATATGTAGAAGACTGGATCATGTGGACAACTGCTCCATCTCTGAAAGGGCCAAACTGAAAAGCCGTGGAGACATCCTCGTCGGAGTCCACGATCGTTGGAGAATAGAGTCTGAAAAAGTCTACTCTTCGAAGAATTGGATCTATCTCATATTGGCTCAGAGAATGGGATCTCTACTCTTGGAGTCCCTATGAAAGCACATGAAAACCCTAGCCCACATGGCATAGGGAATGGGATCTCTACTATTGAGTCCCTATGGCTCAACATGAAAACCCTGAGCCCACAAAACCAGAAAGATGGGGACCTATGAACTGATGACCGCAGACGTGCGAATCAAACTGAAGACTCGAAATCTGAGCCGAATCGGAACATCTGTAGAGTTTGGAAATCTAGCTGGCCTCTGGACTGGAGAATCTGAATATGGAATTCGACCTGTGACTATACACAATACTCTCCCTTTCTCTCATACTTGTCGAAAAACAATGATATCGACAAAGTTGAGAGAAGATAAGAGAATGGGGAAACAAAACATCACATATGTCGATCTCTCTTTTTTTCTCAGCTCTCATTTTTTAAATCAAAATCATTTTTTCTCGCTATTTCATTTTTAAAATAACCATCACATCTCTCTTTTTTTAATAAGTTGTTTCATTTTTACGGCTTTTCTCTCTCTCTCTTTTCCATTCGGCACACTTGGGCATGCCGTCTTATTTAGGGTTCCCTGCTTGGGAACCCTTGTCACGAAAGTCGTCGCCCTCGATGGGGCTTGTTGTTGAAGTGGGAGATGCGGCCTTTGCCATGACTGCTTGCTGGAGAAGAGATGGCGGCTATCGCTGCATGCTGTTCTGAGGCAAGGGCCTAAATATCGATTTCGGTCACCCTTTCGGTAGCCGACTGAAACAGAATTTTGGTGGAATTTCGGTCGAAAATCGATCGGAATTTCGATCATTTCGGTCATTTTTTGTACTAGGGCCACCTTATTTCGGTCATTTTGATCGAATTTTGATTTCAACAGGATATCGATATTCGACAGAAATTCGACCGAATTTCACCGAAATTTGAGGCCATGGTCTGAGGCTCGAGGGCTCCGTCGCAAGGATGTGACATCCGGATCCCAATAAATCGAATCTGACCCGATTAAGAGTCTGAAAGATCATTTAATATTCAATTAATTTTAAATAACTTCAGTTCGATCTGTAGATCGTAGATCGAATCTCATTCAGACGCAATCAACCAAAAGTCGATCGCATCGTAATGTATGCCATCGGAAAAATTCACAACACAAAATCAAAAACCGCAAAACAAATCGAGGCCATCAGAAAATTCAACTCGACGAAATAAGATCAACGAAATCGACCATTCATCGATCAGAGGTCGTTTGATATTCTAAAATCAAAAACTTGGTCAAAAATCAAGATCATATTTCGTCAATTTCTATATCCGCCTTGATCAGAAAAGTATGAAAGTTGTATCGTTTGATCACCATGAATAGACGGTCAAAACGAGATATTGTACCTCAGAATCGGAAATGCAGGGTGCAAATATAATTGACTTTAGTTTTTCAAATAGAAGAACGGAAATTATTTTAAAAAAATAATTTTTTATGCAGTACAACCGACTGTATAGACAACAACACTTGCCCCAGATATTTTCTTAACTTGGTTGGATTTAAAACCTCTCTTCTTATATATCTAACACCACTCTACCCCTTTTATTCCCCATAGTTTCCCCAAATTCACCCCAACTTTTTCCATCGAGAGGAGCCCCAAGCCCCTCTCCTCTTCTTGTTGAAGCTTGATTTCTATTGCTCCCATCTGCCCAAGAGCTTCTCTTGAATAGCCAAGGAGCCCCTGTTGTTGGGGATTTTTCCCTCCCCTGTTACAGCTACCACTGCTCCAATTGAAACCTCCTTATTGTTGCAAAAACTACTGGATAATTTGGAGCTATTGCTCCCAATTTCAAAGAGCAGCTGCATGCAAGTTGATACTCAAAGTTTGGAAAATCCAAATAGGTACAATCCTATTCTCCTCCTTTTTGTTGCCATGCATGTAACAATCAAAACTTTCATTTGATGTCTCCATGTATTTATATACATTTTAATCCAAGATTGGGGATTCTAGTGTGAATTTGTTCCCAAGTTCAAATCTGTTCAAAAGCTCCAGAATCCTTGTTTTAAAAACTCAAAATTGGATGTTTTAGTGGATTTAACCCCAATTTCAGATATGTTCAAAAGCTCCAAAATCCTTGTTTTAAAAACTCAAAATTTAGGGATTTTAGTGTGAATTTAACCCCAATTTCAGATCTGTTCAAAAGCTCCAGAATCCTTTTTTCAACAACTTATAATTTGGGGGTTTAGTATATAAATTAAATCCAAATTTTAGATCTGTTCAAAGGCTTCATAATCTATGTTTTAACAACTTAAAATTTGGAGATTTTACCGTTACTTAAACTCCAGTTTCAAATCTGTTCAATAACACCATAATTCATGTAACAACTTAAATTTGGGGAGTTTAGTGTAAACTAAATACAATTTTCAATGACTCTAAAATCCATGTTTTAACAATTTGAAAATTGGGGGTTTAAATGTAAATTAGACCCAAATTGCAGATCTGTTCAATTGCACAAAAATCCATATTTTAAGAACTCCAAAATTGGGATTTTTGTTTGAATAAGAATCCTAAATTCAGATCAGTTCTTGATTCTAGATTTCATGATGTTACGATGAAAATTTGAGGGAAATTCTAAGTGTTTTACAATACTAATAATCTCCATCGATGATCGTCAATATAACCTATTATATGAATACAACTTACCACAATTGATGAAGTGGACTGTTCAAGTAGACCTGTAAAGCCAATCATATAAGATACAGAGGTATGAATGATCGTCATTATAACCTATTATATGAATATAACTTACCACAATTGATGAAGTGAGCCGTTCAATTAGACCTGTAAAGCCAATCATATAAGATACATAGGTATGAATATATAATCAATGAACCTAGATGGTTAATAAGAATTAGTGATGATTGATATTGTGTCGGTCATGGTGACTCTTACACGTGACTGTGCGAGGGAGCGGTGACCCTCAGCTGGTGGGAGATAGGAAGCCCAAAGGCCACCTAGTGCGCGGGTCTAGGATCCCAATCTTTTTTACGATTTTACGCGAGCTCGCAATATTTTTATACTTCATTGGGATCTAAGTTTTTGACCAGTTTACCCTCTGTTCTTCGGGTGCCTAGGTTGGGGGACCCTCGGTTTTGATTTTTCTTTACGGGCTCGTTTGTTTGTACCGGTCAGGTCGATTTTTGGAGTGTCTCTTCCGGAGAGTCTCTCCCACCCGTCTCAGGAATGTAGTTTTGGAGTAGGCCTAGCCCTCTACTGGACCGCATTTTCACTTAGAAGATGAGACAGAAGAGTCTCTTTAGGAGGCTTCCTCACCACTTGAGTTCCTGGTTACTGTTCCGGTAATAGGTCTTGGCGATGGAAAGATCGTTGTCAGCTGGAGTTGAAGTTGGTTACAGTTGAGTTGGCTATAGTTGAGGTTGGTTACAGTTGAGTTGATTATACTTGAGGTTGGTTACTGTTGGGTTTGGCTACAGTTGAGTTTGGTACAGAAATTATCAATCGTCGATATTTAATCAGATCTTAGAACTACTACTACAAATGTCAGGGGAAGCTGGTGGACATGTTGGGAACTTAGTTAGGATGCATTATACTCCACCGCATGCCTACAGAGGCACCCCAACCCCAAGGTATTCTTCACACCTTAGAGTCATAGTGTGAGGTCACACTCAGACCAAGACCACAAGCTATATACACTAGACATGAGTATTTGATATAGACAAAGATTAGATAAGAGACCCATCATCTACAGTCCCAAGATCCATCAACAAGAGTCATACGTGTTTAAAAGATGATAACCTACTATGAATTATATAATCACTAAATGAAAATGTCATTTATGAAAAGCTAAGGGGTGATAGGTAACAGGGGATTTAAACACATAATAACTTCAAACCAAATTCCACGCAAGTAGCTTGTTAATTTTTAAATATCAATATCTACCTACTTGCTTTCTTTTGAAACCATTGAATACTTGCTTTGTTTTTAATAATAAATTTTTAATGTACCAACATTTGTTGACATTTCCCTTGTTCCTACCATGTATGGCAGGCAATGCACCTGCATCACAGTAGGTTGACAGCTGGACGTTGAGCTTCTGCAGTTCTGTTACGGTACATATATTTTAGTTTTTGTTCAAGATAATGTAAATGCTTCCTTGCTCTTCTGTTACATTTTTGGATACATGTACAATTTTCAGTTTCTTCTGTCACATGTAGATATATATATACGAAAATTAATGTAATGTGAATTGGTAACACTTCTTATTAGTTGTGTGGTTGTTTATATTAATTGCAAATGTCATTTCGAAACACAAAAAATTCTCTAAATTTTAGTAACTTAATGCGACTTGCTTTTGTTAGAGTATTTGGAGCATGCGTCACTTATGTAATAGGTGGGTAAATGGATCCCTCCAGGATCCATTTACCCTACCACTGAGTTTAGTCCTACATCATCCAGTGGTGGGACTTGGAGGCTCTGGAGAGACTATATAAGGAGCCCCAGACCTCCTGTATCCATTGAGAAATTCAATAGAATATCCGCCCCTTTGAGGGCTTCTCCCGTGGTTTCATCCCGCTCCTCACGGAGTAGGGTTCCACGTAAAAATCTCGTTCTTTTTTTCTTCTTGTTATTTATCTTTTTCCATGTTACGCTTCCGCTTCCGATTTTCTAACATGGTATCAGAGCGGGTCGGTTCTCGAGGATTTCAAATTCTTATTTATGTTAGAGATTCGTTTTTCTTGATGTTGAAGACTTGTTCTTGTGAGAGATCTAATCATATTATTCCAGTTCTAGGGTTTCTTCAGAAACCCTATTTTTTGCGATATATTCATCATGGGTATTCTGCTGCATCTCTTGTTCCAACCGCATCGCACAGGCATCGCGATGTTATTGTCCAGAGGTTAGGGCGACATCAAGCCCCAGAACACGCCACCCAGCCCCACTGGCAGCACCTTCCAACACAGGCGGCGGCATCAGACCGCCCGCACTCCTGCGGCGCATCTCCAGGCCACGAGCTCTTCGCGCGAGCGCACTCTTTGCGCACCTCCAGGCGATAGTCGATCGCCCAGGCGCTCGCGATCTTGCCCAAGCGGGTGGTGGCGACGCCCCCTCTACGCCAGACCTCGGCTCCAGAACTCTCCAACCTCAAGCACCGAGGGCGGTGCTCCCTCCGATTCCGCGTCACATCTCGTCGCAGGAGCACCTCCCGCACAGCCAGTCGCCCTCCTCGCGCACGCAGTTCCCAGGCCGCGCGACTCCAGATCCCCGGGCGGTCCCCAGGCGCACCCCTCGCGCAACCCATGCTCGCAGGCGGAGACCCCCATCCGGCGGCGCGAGGCTTCCCTTCATCTCCCAAGCCTGGGGCGATTCTTCCCAAGCCGATGCAGCCTCCATGTCGCAACCCCAGATCGCAGGCGGCGAGCCCTCCTGCAGTGCCTCCCTCTCCAGCGCGCGATGGGAAGAACCCTCCAGGGGCGGCGGTCCTATTTGATGGGTTCCCATCGTGGGAACCCTAACGGGGGAGGCGACGTATTAAAAAAAATGAAAGGTTGTTTGAGCCCATTTAAAAAAAATAGGGGAGGGGAGCCTGATAAAAAAATAGCAAAAAAAATGAAGAGTTTTTTTTGTTGTTGGGCCAAGCTGGCCAGTTCAAAAAAAAAGGAGAGAGAAAAAAAAAGAGAGGTGGATTGATTTTTTTATTATATAAAAAAAGGCGCGTACAAAGAAAAAGCCGTACGCATGTGTTTAAAAAAATCGAAAAAGGCGCGTACAATAGGAAAAGCCGTACGCATATAAAAAATGTGAGCTTTGAAAAATGCCAAAAAAAATGATGAAAACGGCATAAAAAATTTTTTCAAATATATATATATATATGGACGGCTTATAAAAAAAATTTTGATGAAGAAAAGCCACAAGGAATCTTTTGAGAATATTCATGTTTTCCCCATATTTATGTATTATCTTATCTTCTCCCAACGTGGTCAACAACGTCATTCCGACCAGTATGGGAGAAAGGGGGAGTATATGTAAAGTGACAGGTCTTGTTCTAAGATTCAGATATCAGATTTTCCAGACCGGTCAGATGTTCAGACTCTACAAATTTCAGACTCGATGATGACGCATGTCAATCATTCTTGTTGGTCGGCCAGAGCTTTCATGTGAGCCATAGGGACTCCAGAGCAGAGGACTATTCCCTATGCCATTAAGGGCAAGGGTTTTCATTTGGTATCATAGGGACTCCAGAGTAGAGTACCATTCTCTGAGCCAGATAGATCCAGTTTCACACTCCAGCCCGTTCGTCCTCCTCACATGCACACCATGAGAAGCAACGTCCTCGACCGCAGCAGCTGTGCGCGTTGGGTTGATATTGTCTGTAGTGTCATGTATTGTGAGTTGAGTTTCTTCATGTTTGTCCAAGCTAAGCATTGCATTCTCCAGCTTGAGGGGGAGTGTTAGAGTATTTGGAGCATGCGTCACTTATGTAATAGGTGGGTAAATGGATCCCTCCAGGATCCATTTACCCCACCACTGAGTTTAGTCCCACATCGTCCAGTGGTGGGATTTGGAGGCTCTGGAGAGGCTATATAAGGAGCCCCAGACCTCCTGTATCCATTGAGAAATTGAATAGAATATCCGCCCCTTTGAGGGCTTCTCCCGTGGTTTCATCCCGCTCCTCACGGAGTAGGGTTCCACGTAAAAATCCCGTTCTTTTTTTCTTCTTGTTATTTATCTTTTTCCATGTTACGCTTCCGCTTCCGATTTTCTAACAGCTTTCTTTTGAAACCACTGAATACCCGCTTTGTTTTTAATGATAAATTTTGATTGTACCAATATTTGTTGACATTTCTCTTATTCCTACCATGTATGGCAGGCAATGCGCCTGCATCACAGTAGGTTGACAACTGGATGCTGAGCTTCTGCAGTTCAGTTACGGTACATATGTTTTAGTTCTTGTTCAAGATGATGTAAATGGTTTCCTTGCTCTTACATTTTTGGATACATATACAATTGCCAGTTTCTTCTGTCACATGTAAATATATATATATGGAAATTAATGCAATGTGAATTAGTAACACTTGTTATTAGTTATATGGTTGTTTATATTAATTGCAAGTCATTTCGAAACACAAAAAAAATCTCTAAATTTTAGTAACTTAATGCGGTCGATAGAGAATATAATAATGTGAGTATTATGTAAACGAATAACCCGGACCCGCAGGTGGGCATCACACTGGAGGTCGACGCCGCCCTGTAGAAGATGGATATCGCCTGGAGCTTGCGATAGGAGAGACCGCCTGGAAAACTGCGGAGCCTGTAAGGAGGAAGATGGGGCTTCGACGGAGCTAGAGGGTGGCTGGAGATGTCACGATGGCGGGGTTGCGCCTGGAGAAACACGGGAGCAGAGGAGTTACCAAAGAGGAGGGCGCACCGCTGCGCTCCGCACGAGATCTGAGTAGGAAAGGGCTCCGCTTGGAAGGAGGAGTCGCAGTTGTCGATGCCCGAGAAGGACGCGGACTTGGAGAGGTGCGGCTCCGCCTAGACTGCGAGGAGCAGAGCATCGCACGGTGCAGCTAGGGCTACTGCCTTGAGGGTCTCGCGAAGAAGAAGCCTCCGCCCTAAATTATTTTTTTTGAATGGTGTTGCCCTGGATGTTGCTGACGCCTGGAGGCTCCTACAATAAGGAGCTCGAGAAGGGAACGAGGAGGTGTGGCGCGTGTGTTGCTCGTGGATCATGCCACCTTGATGGGGGCTCCTTATTGCTGGAGTGCCTTCGCTCCGGCGCGAAGGCCTAGAATTGATGTGTTGTGCTGAAGATGATGTCGCATGAGATGATGCATGGAACTGGAACTGGAGATGGCTGGGGCTCGCATGAGGTGGCTCCGCCAGGAGCTTCAAGCTTCGCTTGGGAGGAGCAAGGCGAGATCTGTGGTGAGGCTACGTATTGCGCGGCTCGGAGGGTCGTTGCGTGGAACTCATATCTAGGGTTTCCGAGATGAAATCCCTTTTTATGACCTTTCTAGATCTTGAAAAAATCAATCTTCAAGGAATTAGGATTTTGTAAAACCCTAGATCTTTTGAACAAATCGCAAATCTCGAACAATAGATGAATAATTTTCAAGAACAATGAAGAACGCTTCTTTACTAAAATCTCGAATATAAATAATGAACGTAAAATCCTCGAGAATCAAACCCGCTCTACTACCATGTTGGAAAATAAACATGGCTCTAATACCATGTTAAAAAATATAATGCGGAAGCATATCAGAGAAATAAAGAATAAGATATTTAGGAATACTAGGATTTTACGCGGAACCCTACACTCAAAGGAGCGGGATGAAATCACGGGAGAATGGCTCAAAGAGTTGATTTATGCACTGCACTTTCTCACTGGATACAGAGGGTGACGGGTGTCTTATATAGCCCTCATTGAGTCTCCACATCTCAAACTGGTAGATGTGGGACTAAACAACTGGATGTGGTAAATGGATCCTAGAGTGATCCATTTACCCATCTACATCATACGTGATGTATAACACATATACTCCAACACTTCCGTATTTAAAGTTTTCTAACATGGTATTAGAGCAGCATCGATTCTCAAGGAATTATGTTCGTGATTTTTCAAGTTTCGAGATTCGATTCTATTGAAATCCTATGTTCTTAAAGATTATTTTGAAGATTTCTTGTTCAAGTTCATGTTCAAAATCAAGTTCTAGGTTTTCATTAAAAAAAACTAATTTTGTGAAGCCAAAACAAAGCCCCTTTGGCTCCAGATCAGCACCTCTGTTCAATGCAATTTCGCTCCAAATCATGTACATGGTAGGAGGCGCAAAACCATAGTGTTGATCCCCAAAGTCGTATGCAACCGATGTAGTATTTTCTTCTTCAAGCGCATCAGATATGCAACGATCATCTCCAGCATGAAGCAAAAAAATTAAATATCTCTTGCGTGATAGTGTAACACTCTCCCTTCTGGCGGCGTCGATCTCCACCTCAAGGCTCTCGACATCGCCCCTTCGACCTCTCCTTGCTGCTCTCCATCGCGCATGCGGTGCGATGCTCCTCTGATTCACACCTCTTCGTCTCCAGGTGCAAGGCGATGCACCTCCCCAGGTGGTGGATCCCATACCAGCCACCTCCCTCTTCCAGATGCTCCTTCGCTCAATGATGCCCTGATTCGCGCGCATCCAGGTGGCACGCTTCAAGCACCACAACCCCTTTGTGTCTCCAGGCAGAAGGCTCCATCTCAAGCAAGGCGAAGCAACTGGCGAAGCCTCCTCCAGTGCTGCCTTCCCTCGTGTGCGCAATTCTCCATCGCCCAGACGTCATGCATCTCGCATGCGGCGCTCCAGCTTCTCTCCACGCTGATCGGACTCAGGTGACGCTCTCTCGCATCCTCGATCTGGGAGTATCCCCAGAAGCAGCGGCGAAAAAAAAAGGGTTCCCATCGTGGGAACCTTAGTTGGTGAAGACAGGAAAGATAAGGCCCGATGGCCCTTCTTTAAAAAAGGAGAGAGATGGGAAAGAGAAGGCCCAAGTTGGGCGGCAGCTATAAAAAAATGGGGCTTGGTCCGCTGCGACAAATATGAGCCCAAGTTGGGCCTATTTGGCCGAGATTTTTTTTGTTCCAAAAAAAGGGAAAGAAAAACGAGATACCGTACAAAAAATGTACCAAAAAATGCGAGAAAAGCCATAAAATATTGAACGGCTTTTAAAAAAATGAAAAGAAAAGCCGAAAAAAGTGTATACGGTTTATGTGATGTTTTTGTTTCATGTCTTCTTCCAACTTTGTCGATGTCATTATGTTCTGACAAGTATGTGAGAAAGGGTGACTATTGTGTAGAGTTCTATATGCCAGGTTGTCAGATTCTCCATATTCCAGCTCAGATTCTCCAGTCTGGATGCATGGCCAGATTTCAGACTCGACAGTTTTTTCAGACTCGATGTTCGGATGAATCTAAGTCCTATGTTTGATACGCATATGTTTGCCATCATTTTGTGTGGTCCCCATCTTTTGTTATTTTGGTTAGAGTTTTCATGTAATCCATATGAACTCCAAAGTACATATCCCATTCTCTATGCCATGTAGGCTAGGGGTTTTCATGTGGTTTCATAAGGACTCCATAGTAGAGATCCCATTCTCTGAGCCAGTATGAGAGAGACCCAAGTGTCCTACGAGGAGACTTTTTCAGACTCCATTCTCCAGCGACCGTGGACTCCGAGGAGGACTGTCTCCACGGCTTTTTCAGTTCGGCCCTTTTCAGAGATGGAGCAGTTGTGCATATGATGTGGCGGGCTAGAGTTCTCCAAGTGGAGACTCATTTCCAGTTGCAGTGACTCTGATAGATGCAGTACAGAGCACATGCTCTCCGACGAGGAGATTCGGTTCGACTTACACTCCAACCCGTTTGTTCCTCCTCACCTGCACAGCATGAAAAGCAACGTCCTCGACACAGTTACGCGCGTTGAGTTGATATATTATAGTATCTTGTAGTGTGAGTTTGAGTGATTTCTTTCTGTTTGTCCAAATTGAGCATTTCATGCTCCAGCTTAAGTGGGAGTGTTGGAGTATATGCATCATTCATATGTTGGGTAGGACTTGGAGGGTCTGAGGAGGCTATATAAGAAGCCCCAGACCTCCTGTATCAGATGAGAAAGTTCGATGAACGATCAACCCTTTGAGGCCTTCTCCAATGGTTTCATTCCACTCCTTAGGGAGTAGGGTTCCATGTTAAAATCTCGCATACTTCATTGTTCTTTTATCTTTATTTCTAATACGCTTCCACATTTCAAGTTTTCTGACAGGTAGATATCATTAGTTATTATTATACACGAGAAAGCGATCTACTTCATTTTTGAATGGGCTTGGAGGTACCCCTTCTAAGCGAGGATCAAACTCAGATTTTTATCTTGAATTTTCTTCGAGGGCCCTGAAGTAGTAGAACTGGTGAATCAGGCAAATCAAATGATGGGTCAAAACAAAGAAAACATCATATATTTCTTTTATGAGCCCACGTCAATTTTCTAACTCATATCCTATCCGCTGACTATTAAAGTCAAGGAATCATCCCAGTGAGACTCCTCGCTTGATCTTGGCTATCTATAATAGGTACAATAATTTCAGTCACGAGCTATTTATATAACCTGAAAGACCTCAACAGCTCACTATTTGATGCCTTCTCTTACTTCTCTTCTTGGTTTGTACAATGATGCCTCTGTTCTGTCATCACCCTTGGAAGCTGCGAGCCCTAACTCCCAGCTTTCAAGAGGATGGAACCCTAACTCCACGCTAACTAAAGTGAGCCCTCATATATCTATTCCGAGAGTTTTGAAGGTGCATCTGCAATTGAGAGAAAATCCTTCTTAAATGTCGCTCGTGTAAGAATCCCTCTCAATAGGTCGATAAGGAGTCGTCGAATAAAAGACCCGATCTCACCAGAATGAGAAGAAAGAAGTAAGCGAGCTGGAAGAACTCCTCAATCATAGAGCCATGGTTCTAGCTAACTGATTTCATCTCTTTCTTTCATTAGGCCACAAGGCGAGTTCGATCAGAGACATTGTTGAGTTGAGGTTGGAAGGGCAAGCAGAATTTTGAAGCTTAAGCAAGCGAACCCTTATTTGTTGTCAAGTTCCAAGTGCATCTCTGACTCAGCTAAGGAAAGATAGACTCCGCTCTACTCGTAGAAAAAGCCCTAAACTTAATTGCTTCTGCGTGATCGAGTTCTAGTTTCAAGTCAAATTAAGTAGTTATCCCAGCACAACTCCCTTGCTTACTAGTTCCCCCACTGACTCATTCCGAAAATCAACGATCAATGGAAACTATATTGTACTACTGACTGGTCAAGTAGCATCATGCAGAATCGTATAGGCACCTGGTAACCAGATGACTCAAAATGTGCTCACGGTAGCTGACCAAAATTTAGAGAAGAGCAGTTTTGCCCCTTTAATCAATAGGGTCAACACTATATAAGGAAAAGAAGAGAATCTCATCTGGACAACCTCGAAAGAGGTCGGCTCCCTGATCTTTGCTTCCTTGCTTAGTTTGAAAAAGTACGCTATTCAAAAATATAGAGACAAGGCCTAGATTGACCTATAGAGGGGGAATTTCCCTAATACATAGTCATAAGCGTGAAAGAGCTAAGAAAGGAAAGTAGCATACATCATGAGAGCTGAATTAGGTCTGTAAGCGGCGAAGAAGAATCAGCCTGTAACTAGTAACTAATTGTAGCGGGGAGCCCGAGTGGGTATTAGTAACTGTAGAGATAGTTCATAGTTTTATTATCTCGTTATGTAGTTTATCGTTATTTCTTTATCTTCTATAGACCTCTCTGTAATTTACCCTTTAGGTCTCTCCCTATATAAGAGAGCCTAGGGTTTTCTGAATAAGTATCGAAGACTCTTTTCCCAACATGGTATCAGAGCCGCCCTAGGGCTCTATACCCGCCGCCCCTCCTCTCCCCACCCGCCTCCCTCTCCTCGGCGCATCTCCGCGCGCCTAGCCCCAGCCCACCGCCTCCCCAGCTCGCCGCCAGCAACCCCCAGGCGTCTCCAGCCCACCGCCACCGCCTCCCCGACAGCCGCCAGGTCTCCAGCCCGTCGCCAGGCCGCCGCCTGCGGCTCCCAGCAGTCCCAGCCCGCTACCTGCGGGCCCCAGCCCGCCGCCTGCGTATCCCACCCCGCCGCCTGCGGGTCCCAGCCACTGCCTGCGGCTGCTGCTTGCTGCCGTAGGTCCCAACCAGTTGCCGTAGGGCTATAAGCCTTCTCTAAGGCTTGCCCTAGTACTCTACTCGTCCGATTTATGGGTTTGAGTGCGTAACGTCTACCTATGCACTCAAATCCGATGCAGTTGGTGTAGACATTCATCATTGTGTCTATATACTCGCGTTCTTCTCCAACAGGCAGTATGTCAGAATCGAAAGCCGATATGCCCTCCACTGGCGCATTCAAAGGTCCTGCGCCAATAGTGAAGATGGACGGGTCTAATTATGAGCTCTGGGCTATGCAGTTCATGAGTCTCATGAAGTCTAATGGTAAGAAACACATTCTTACCGAGGATGAGCCTGCAGAGAAGACAGGGATCTATGCCTCATGGGAGGCTGATGATGCCTACGCGAAGGTCTGGTTGTCCGGTACATTGACGATGGAGATTGCGAACGACGTCCTCCATCAGCCCACTGCCAAGGCGATGTGGGACATTCTTGCCGCTACATATTCGCAGGTGCGAAATGAGACAAAGATGTTGCAGCTTCAGCATGACATTTTCACAATGAAGCAGAGCGGCAGACCTCTCTATTCCCTATACACATCCCTAAGAGGGATGTTTGAGAAGTTATACAGTACCATTCCTCTCACTGCTACTCCTGAACAGCAGAAGACGTTCCGGAATGCCACCATGGTGGGCGTTCTACTTGCGGCTCTTGATCCTGAGTACGATGCCGTCCGGTCCCAGATCCTAGCTGATGCAGTTATTCCTCCAGTGGAGGATGTTTACAGATGGCTCAGTCGCATTCCAGTTTCCTCCAGCTTTTCTACTCCACCCCCATTTGCGATGGCAGTCTCGCGTGCGAGAGGTGGACCGCCTTCTGGTTGTGGTCGTGGACGTGGCCGTGGACCCCAGGGAAGGGGTGGTCGCTTCAGTCAGACATGCTCCTATTGTCACCGCACAGGACACTCAGAGGACACATGCTATTCTAAGCATGGATTTCCAGCATCGGCACGTGTTGCAGAGCACTCCCAGTCTCCACTGCCCTCTACTGCAGATAATCGATTTGATGAACTTGTGGCCCGTCTCCGCGATATTATGCCACATGCTTCTGGTGATTCGTCTAGTGGTTCCTCAGATATTGCTGCCACTGCCTCTGCCAGTTCATCCGCCGTTGCAAGCACCTCAGGTAGATCTATGCATTAACAACACCTAATGATAAATCTGACTGGATTATCGATTCCGGAGCCACGCATCATCTCTGCCGAGATAGAGGTAGATTACAGGCCTACAGGGACATTCCTCCCGGTCGTTCAGTACAGATTGCAGACGGTACACATTCGCCCTTGTTGGACAGGGGGAGTTCTTCCTATCCTCCACTTTGCAATTACAGAACGTCCTACATGCTCCAGAGTTCTCAATGAATTTGCTATCTATTAGTCAGATTACGAAGGATTTGAATTGGCGTGCTATATTTGACCCGTCTTCTCTCATTTTTCAGGACATACTCACGGGCAAGGTGATTGGTTGTGGCTCTGAGCAGAATGGTTTATATCGACTGGTTCGGGATTCCTATGCTGGCGTCTCCTCTCATTCTGCTGGACCAGTCTCTCCGTACATTGAGATGGCGCATTTTCTGAAGTGGAAGGGTATTATTTTTTTTTGACGCTCAAAAAAGGGGGAAGCACTCAGCGGTGTTCGCCCCAATGTATTAAAAAAGGAGAGTAAAAAGTATTTACAAGAGAAAAGAAAAGCAGTTGCCCAAACACAAAAACCAGTTGGTATCCAAGAAGAGATACCCCCCGTCGCAAACAGATCACGCTACCCAGAAGACCAATCAAGAAGAAAACGTGTTGCCGAGATACATATATTCTCCCTGTAGAACCGCTGCCGAGCAAATAGTGCGCCGTTTCTTCCCAACCAGATGCTCCACAAAACGTGCAATCGGGTCCAGCAATTCCACCCTAGATCGGCCCCTAGAATTCACCAAGCTCTCGCAGAACGAAGCAAAGGTCGAGATATTCAGCCAGCCCAGGTCATCCCATAGAGCACGAACACGGCCACAATGAAAGAAGAGGTGCTCGATTGTTTCCCTCTCCGTGTCACAGAGACCACAATTGTGCGAAACATTGGGAAACATAATTGCACAACGGTCTCTAGTTAACAGTCTACCACGCCAAAGGAGCCAGAGGAATATGCCAATCCGCTCCGGAAGCTTGAGTCCCCAAAAGAATCTACAATCACGCAAGAAGGTAGCGTCATCCCCCACAGTGGGAGTAATAAGAGCGTGGTACGCCTTCCTGGAAGAGAATGAGCCGTCCTTCCAAGCCAAATGATCACGGCCCACAGTGGGCTTGGAAGCGTCCGTGAGGGTAGCCATCAAGGAGATGAAGTCGTACAATCGTTGGTCCGATAAGTTAGCAGCAATCATAGGGCACCAACAGCCACCGTCCCAGCAGGAGGCCACGGTAGCGTCTTTGTCGACCACCAACGCGAACAATCGAGGGTACAAGTCCTGGAGAGCACCCCTCCCGGTCCAATCATCCGTCCAGAAGCGGAACGAATTCCCATCGCCGAGCATTGGTTTAAAGAAGGATCTGTTGCGATTAAGAGCACATATCACACCGCGCCACAAAGTTGAAGTGTGACCCTCGAGTCGCCCCCGAGAAACGGAAATCATGTCGACCCCCATCGCCTCCCTCAGACAATTCAGCATGAAGTTCTCCTCCCGACCCCACACCCTAGCAGCCCATTTGAGCAAAAGGGCATCGTTCACCACCTCCAGCTGCCTCACACCCAAGCCCCCCTCCCGCTTAGGCCGCGTAACCTCAGCCCATCCCACCAAATGCACCCCCCTTCTCCCTTCTCCCTTCCTTCCCCAAAGGAAGCCCCGCATACATTTTTCCAACCTCACCCGGATCCCCTTTGGCATACCACGCACAGATAAGAAATATATTGGGATCGATGATAAAACGGATTTGAGTAGAAATAACCGACCGCCCCTGGATAAAAGAGTCGCGCGCCACCCGGCCAAACGAGCCTCCATCTTCTCCACCACCGCCTTCCAATCGCGAATCCGAGCGCGGCCCACTGTCAAAGGCAAGCCAAGATACTCAAAAGGGAGCCCGCCCGGTGGAAGAGCCCAGCAGCCGGCCACAATCCACGACCTCCTCCTGCGGCATAGCGAAAGGCACGACCTTGGACTTATTCCCGTTGATGAGGAGGCCCAATAGCTCGCTGAATAATTGTAGGGTAGTAGCCATACCCGAAACATTGGAGGTTCCACCCTCGATAAAACAGATAGTGTCATCAGCAAACTGAATAAGTGGAACATGATAGGGACCAAAGTAGCATCCGCGAGTGAGGCCAGCCGCGGCCACACCATCAATCATACGAGGCAATACATCCACCGCCAAAACAAATAGTAGGGGAGCGAGGGGACACCCATGCCGCACCCCCCTCCGAGGTTGGAAGGAGCCCCCAGACGGACATCCATTGAGAAGAACAGAAAGGGAGGCCGTGGTCACACAGCGCCGCACCCAAGAGATCCAAGTCGTTGGGAACCCCCTCCTCTTAAGGACCGACCACAGGAATCGCCAATCAAGGGTATCGTAAGCCTTAGCAAAGTCAATCTTCCAAAGAATCAACTTCGTATAATTTTCGCGCCAAGCCTCGATAATCTCCGACACCACCGCATAGCAGTCGGTGATTTGCCTTCCGCGAACAAAAGCGGCCTGTGAAGGCGAAATGAGCGAGTCGAGAAGGGGCGCGAGCCTCCTGGCGAGAGCCTTTGCAATTATTAAATATATGCCATTGGAGATAGAAATCGGGCGAAAGTCCTCAATTCGATTGGCCGAAGAAGACTTTGGAATCAGTACAATAATAGCCCTGTTGATTTTGTCAAAACCACGGTTACCCGCACAAAAATTGCACGCGACGTCCATAACATCATTAGCGACCACGTCCCAGAAGTCCCGGTAAAAAGACACAAGGAAGCCATAAGGACCCGATGCAGCATCCATGTTGAGATCCCAGACGGCCCCCTTGAGCTCCTCCATAGTAAAGGGCCTGATTAGTGCCACCGCATCCGATGGTGAAAGGGTAGAGGCCCCATGCCCAGACCACCTCCACGACTGCGTTGGTTGGCGCCCGAAAGCACCCCTAAAATATGCCCCCAGAGCCTCGCCCAACTCCTTCTCCCCTTGAATGAGAGAGCCATTGACCAAGAGAGATGAAATAGAATTGGCTTGCCGTCTACCACTGGCAACCCGGTGGAAAAAAGCAGTGTCTGCAACCCCTTCCTTAATCCACCGCAATCGCGAACGCTGGCGCCATTCGATCGTCCTCTTCCTATCCTCCGCCCTAGCCAATTCAGCAGCCGCAGCACGCTCAGCCAACTCCTCCGGATGTAGATCCGTCTCGTTCTCCACGCGATCCAACCGCATAATTACGTCATCAGTCCCCTTTCGAGCGGCAATACGTGCCTGACGAGATTCCTTTTAAAGGACGCCAAAAGTTTCCTGAGAGATGAAAGTTTTTGATCGAAGCGACGGGCAGCACTACCCACATACGTTGTCTGCGCCCAATGATTCCTCACCAGGTCCTTGAAGCTCGGCTCCAGGAGCCAACACCTTTCGTAACGGAAGAAGCCTCGAGGACGATGATCTTCCCCAGAATCCCAAATAATGAGGTTGTGGTCAGAGAAAGATCGCGGTCTAGACGACACCGCTCATAACGGAAAGACCTCCATCAAGCGAACATCCCCCAAGAATCTGTCGATCCGCGATCTGGAAGCATTATTCCTCCAAGTGTAAGTAATGTCATTGGGCACCAGCCCTCCAGAGCCAAGTCCCGAATGAGCTCCATAAAATCAAATGATCCCGGATCCTGCCCCCCGCGGCCACGAGGACGGTCATGCGAGAGCAAGGTGACATTGAAGTCGCCCCCCAAAAGCCAGGGAGTGTCCCCAAAAGCCTGAGCGTCCTCACGCAAATCCTCCCAAAGTTCCCTGCGAGTGACATGGCAAGTAGGCACGTAGACACAAGTGAATGCCACTGAAGCATTAGAGTCAGATCTGGACAAAACCACAGACATAGAATGTCTCCCAACCCGCATAGAGGAGAAGGAGAATGTCGACGACCGCCAAGCCAAAATGATCCCGCCCGCCGCGCCAACCACATCCAACGAGCGAAAGGCATCCAAATTCCCAGCACCGAAGGACCTCCACATATTTTCATCCACCGCCGACAGTTTTGTTTCTTGAATAAAAGCAATGTCGCATTCCCATTCTAAAATACGCGACCCCAAAGCGTGCCGCCGATCAGGGTCCCCGAGACCACGAACATTCCAGGATAAAATCTTCATTAAACACCAAGAGGGTCCCCTAGACCACGAGCGTGTTTGGATAAAAACTTCATTAAACACCAAGAGAGCGTCCCCCAATTGGATAGAGGCCTGCCGCCTCCGCCACCGCCTCGCGCAGCGTCTGACAAGAAGAAAGAAATGAATCTCCAAGGCAAGAAGGCCATCGTCTAGTGTAGCTTTTACCAAATCGAGAGGGGGGAGAATTCCCCGCAGGCAAATAAACAGGAGCTCTTCCAGTGGAGCAAGCCAGAGCGCCGCTAGGAGACACCCCAGGAGTCCCTCCACCTGCCGGCGTAACCTGAGAAGATGAAATCCCCTGGGATAAGGGGGAGAGAATCGGAGCAGCACCCTCAGGCGTCGAGGTAGCAGGAGGATCGCCCTTGGAAGACATGGGGAGAGCCGGCAGCATGATAGGGAGAGCCGGCAGCACCCTCAGCCGGAAGGGTATTATTCACCAAACCACTTGTGCATATACCTCACAACAAAATGGTGTGGCCGAGAGAAAGCATCGCCATCTCTTAGATATTACTCGAACACTGTTGATTCAGAGTTGTGCCCCTATTTCATTCTGGGGCGATGTTGTCCTTACTGCTTGCTATCTGGTCAACCGAATGCCATCCTCAGTTCTTGGTGAGAAGATACCTATGTCCCTTATTTTTCCAAACAAGGAGTTATTTTCACTGACTCCACGTGTCTTTGGTACTGTGGCTTTTGTGCATCGTCTATCTCCCGAACTTGACAAACTCTCTCCTAGAGCAGTCAAGTGTGTCTTTGTTGGTTATTCCAGGACTCAGAAGAGCTACCGGTGTTATAATCCTGCAACTAAGAGATACTTCGTGAGTGCTGATGTCACTTTCTTTGAGTCTGTCATGTATTTCTCTCCTGCAGGTGACAGAATGGTACCATCCACTACCACTGATGATATCTATGTTCCTCCACCACCTACATTGAGTACACCTGAGTCGTCCCATGTGCCAGTCTCCACGCCAGCACCACCTCCACCTCCACCCATTCCACGGCCTATCATATCACCGTTACCTAAATTTTATACACGTCGGTCAGGTCCTGCTCAGACTACACAGCAGCCGATCATCACGCCTCAGGTATGTTCAGATGGCATTACTACTGACG
This sequence comes from Ottelia alismoides, assembly GCA_037367405.1. Lineage (NCBI taxonomy): Eukaryota > Viridiplantae > Streptophyta > Magnoliopsida > Alismatales > Hydrocharitaceae > Ottelia > Ottelia alismoides. Next base: position 34,456 of record JAZKJV010001217.1, read on the forward strand.
GGTAAGGTTTGGTACATGTGCAGGATCCTTCAGTACAGGCAGACACTAGTCCATCCAGTACAGCAGATGATGATCTTGATGTTCTGATTGCTATTTGGAAGCAGAGGAGGCAATGTGCCTTGTATCCTTTTGCTTCACAAATGTCTTTTCACCGTCTCACTGGTGATTTTCAGAGATTTGCCACAGCCTTGTCTTCCGTGGAGATACCACGGACATACCAGGAAGCTTTGCAGAATGACTGCTGGAGATTAGCAATGGAAGAAGAAATGAGGGCCTTACAGTCTCGTGGCACATGGTCTTTGGTTACTGCACCTTCTGATGCATCCGTTGTGAGCTGCAAATGGGTCTTCACAGTCAAATATCATGCAGATGGCACGTTGGATAGATACAAAGCACGCCTGGTCGCCCGTGGGTTTACACAAACCTATGGTGTGGATTACATGGATACTTTCTCTCCAGTGGCGAGACACTCTACACTTCGTATTCTCTTATCTGTTGCTGTGGTACGTGATTGGAGCATATCTCAGCTAGATGTCAAGAATGCCTTTCTGTACGGAGACTTACAGGAGGAAGTCTACACGCAGCAGCCACCTGGGTTTACTGCTGAGGGGGAGAAGCAGATGGTCTGTAGACTTCACAAGGCGATATATGGCCTCAAACAGAGTCCGAGAGCATGGTTTCAGAAGTTGTCTAACCTGATTGAGCAACAGGGATTCAAGAGGTCAAATACCGATCACTCATTGTTTGTCCAGAAGTCATCGACAGGTACGGTTGTCATTATGGTCTATGTGGATGATATTCTTGTTACAGGAGACGATGTTCAGGGTATAGAGAGGGCGAAGGCATTCCTAGGCCGTCGGTTCGATACAAAGGATCTTGGAACCCTAAGATATTTTCTGGGGTTGGAATTTGCAAGGAATGCACAAGGCTTGGTGATGACACAACGGAAGTATATTACAGACTTTCTGATTGAGACTGGCATGGATGGGTGCAAACCATCAAGTATTCCCATGGACCCTAGCATGAAGCTGTATGATGGTGATACAGATGAAGTAGATAAGAGGAGATATAGAGAAATGGTGGGAAAACTCCTCTACATTACCATTACTCGTCCAGACATTGCATTTGCAGTTAGCAGGGTGAGTCAATTTATATAGCAGCCAAGACAGGTTCACATGGATGCTATACACATGATACTGAGGTATTTGAAGTCTTCTCCAGGGTCAGGGCTGTTATTCAGAAAGGGCACAGACTTCTCCGTCTCAGCATGTGCAGATGCAGACTATGCAGGATGTCCTAAGGACCGAAAATCAACCTCAGGGTTTGTAGTGTTTGTTGGAGGCTCTTTGGTGTCTTGGAAAAGGAAGAAACAAACTGTTGTGGCAAGGTCCAGTGCCGAATCCGAATATAGGGCCATGGCTCAAGCCAGCACGGAAATGATGTGGGTTCGTTCAGTACTAGAAGATCTATATGTAGTTGTGCCCCTACCTATGAAGCTCCAGTGTGACAATCAGGCAGCATTGTTTATTGCCAACAATCCAGCTTTCCATGAAAGGACCAATCATATTGAAGTTGACTGCCATTACACGAGGGACTTGATCCAGAGAGGATTGATATCTACTGCGCATGTGAGCTCAGGAGATCAGACAGCAGATGTATTCACCAAGCCACTGCTCAGAGGACCGTTTCAGAGATGTTCATCCAAGCTGAGCATGATAGATATCTATGCTCCACCTTGAGGGGGAGTATAGAGATAGTTTGTAGTTTTATTATCTCGTTATGTAGTTTATCGTTATTTTTTTATCTTCTATAGACCTCTCTGTAATTTACCCTTTAGGTCTCTCCCTATATAAGGGAGCCTAGGGTTTTCTGAATAAGTATCGAAGACTCTTTTCCCAGCAGTAACAATTGTCTCCTCTACAACTATATATTCCCATAGATAGAGGAAGAAAAGACTACAGAAGCATTCCACCTTTATCCGCCCAATCCTCCTGTCCACGGGAAAAGAGGGCATTGTCCCCGAGGCCAGCGAGAAGATGAAAAAGTTCGACCAAAGAGAAGGTGCACGCTCAAGGAACCTAATTATATTCGAGTAGTTTTCGCCACAATCTGAGACCAATACTAAGAAAGCAAGCACGAACTAAGATCTCTGGACAGTACAACTCTTGGGTTGAGAGAGGTAAATAAACATAAAGCCTTCTCAACCAAGCACAAAGCCTAAGGATAGAAGGTATCCCTGTACTCTCCTCTCGGTCGACCCCCCTAGGGCACAACTAAGTGGGTTTACGATTTCCCTAGTGGAGCAAGGTGGTTTTATCTTCTCTCAATCACAGGGACGTACTAGAGGACATTCATGTCATCCCTTAGGCTTTCTTTGATATGCTTAGTCGATTCTCCACACTTTTTCCTGGTATGAGAGGATAGTACCTAGGAGCCCGTCAAGCGAAGGCAGAGGAGATCTAGTTATTAAGTAGGGATGGAATCAACTGAAGCTCGACACTTGCTCGTTATAGGTTAGTAACATCGGATTTGCCTCTTCCCTGCATCCCGGAACTGACATAGTAGTTGTTAGAAAATATAATGCGGAAGAGGATTAGAGAATAAAGAATAAAACATTGTAGGAACACCAAGATTTTAACGTGGAACCCTAATCCCTAAGAAGCGGGATGAAACCACAGGAGAACGCCTCAAAGGGATGATTTATGTATTGCATTTTCTCATCTGATACAGAAGGCCTGGGGCTTCTTATATAGCCTCCACAGAGCCTCCAAGTCCCATCACTGGTAGATGTGAGACTAAACTTCTGGATTGTTAAATGGATCCTGGAGGGATCCATTTACCCATCTACAACATAAGTGATGCATAACACATATACTCCAACACTCCCCCTCAAGCTGGAGCATGCAATGCTCAGCATGGATAAAAAGAAAGAAATCTCAAACTTACGCTATAGGACACTAAGGACAATATCAACTCAATGTGCACAGCTGTCGGTTGTTGTCGAGGACGTTGCTTCTCATACCGTGCAGGTGAGGAGGAACACTGGCTGGAGTGTGAGTCACTGGGTGTGCTCTGAAATGCACCTATCAGAGCTACTGAAACTGAATGAGTCTCCACCTCGAGAACTTTGGCCCACCACATGTAGAAGACTGGATCATGTGGACAACTGCTCCATCTCTAAATGGCCAAACTGGAAAAGCTGTGGAGGCATCCTCGTCGGAGTCCACAGTCGCTGAAGAATGGAGTCTGAACAATGTCTTCATGTCGGCAAATGGGGTCTCTCCCATACTGGCTCAGAGAATGGAATCGCTACTCTGGAGTCCCTATGAAACTACATGAAAATCCTAGCCAACATGGCATAGGGAATGGGATCTATACTCTAGAGTTCCTGTGGAATACATGAAAACTCTGACAAAAAACAAAAGATGGGGGCCACATAACTGATGGACGCATACATGTGCCTGTCTAAGAAAGAAGTATCTCTCTGGAGAACTCGGAGAAAATGCGTCACTCAACTATGGAGTGCCTCGAACTTGGACCTGAACCAAACTGCAGAGTCTGAACATCTGAACTGTAGAGTCTGAAAAATATAGTTGGTCTATAATCTGTCATTTGAATATGGAATAGACATGTGACTCTACACAATACTCCCCCTTTCTCCCATAATTATCGGAAAACAATGACGTCGACTAAGTTGGGAGAAGACAAGAAAATGAGGAAAACAATAAGCCGTTATAAATTTTTCTTGGCTTTTTTCTCGCAAAAAATTTCCATCTTTTCTTTTTTTTCAAAATTTTCTACGTACGGCTTTTCTTTTGTATGCACATTTTTCAAAATATTTTTTTTGAAACATGGTCCATCTTGGGCCCAAAGATAAGCATCATTTTTTTGTAGCCCTCTTTGTACGGTCCTAATTTTTCTTTACACAATGCAGGCATGTTTGGGTGTAACCCTATTTAGGTTTCCCCATAGTGGGAACCCTTTGCTCAAGGACCGCCCCCCCCACTCGATGGGGCTTTGCAGATAAAAGGAGGATGCCTCCTGCAGACGTGGGAGATCGGGTTGGAAGAGATCTCAAAAGAGATCGGGAGATCGCGAAGGGGGTCCGGCTGGAAGGGGGCGGCAGAGCCGTCGCCTGGGATGCCGCATTGCGCATGGAACCCACGAGATGGAGATCGGTTGGCGTTGTGCACGAGGGCAGGAAGTGAAATCTACCACCACCTTGGAGCTGCGATGGGAGGAGGTACGCGAGACGCCTCCTGGAGCGGGCGTACTGTGATCTAGGAGGGAGAGCTCGTCGTTGGAGCTCGGAGAGGCATCGCCTGAAGCACTTGCGCCATCGTAGCCTGCTACTGGTGATCGGTTGGTACGCGCGAGGAGGCAGTCGCGAGGCACCGCCTTGAGGAGATGGAACCTGGGACTCGATCAGCTAGGAGAGATGGAACCTGGGACTTGCGGCTTGAAGGAAGATTGTCGCGTGGAAGAGTTGGGGATGGCGCATTGGAACTACGCCGCCACTGGAGTAAACCCCTATTTCGGTCATTGCTTGCATCATTTTTTTATTTAGGGTTTTGAAACCCTGGATGACATGGTCATTGCTCCTGCGCTGGAGTCATCGCATGAGGAAGAGGAGGCGTTGGGAAGATATGCTACGCGAAAGCGACCTGGATCTCACTCTTCGACCCCTGCCATGCAGAAGCGGCCGTCGTCGAAATCTGGAGATGTGGATAGGGCGGCATCGAGTGCAATGGAACTGTCCAGAATTTAGGGTTTCAACAAAAACCCAGAACTTGGAGGATGATCATAAACAATAATAATCCACAAGAATGAATCGTCAAAAACAATCAAGAACCGAATCTCGGATAAGAAAAACATAAATTCCTCGAGAATCAAACCCGCTCTGATACCATGTTAGAAAATATAATGCGAAAGCGAATCAGAGAATAAAGAATAAAACATTGTAGGAACACCGGGATTTTAACGTGGAACCCTACTCCCTAAGGAATGGGATGAAACCATGGGAGAATGCCTCAAATGGTTGGTTTATGCATTGCATTTTCTCATATGATACGAGAGGCCTGGGGCTTCTTATATAGCCTCCACAGAGCCTCCAAGTCCCATCACTGGTATATGTGGGACTAAACTCTTGGATGTGGTAAATAGATCCTGGAGGGATCCATTTACCCATCTACAACATAAGTGACGCATAACACATACACTCCAACAGTAGTCATGCGCGAGGAGCTAGGGAAGGGTACGAGGTTCTCATGATTAGCCTGTAGGCCTGAGGAAGCGCTAGTCCTTGCTTGCTCGCTCTGTTTTCGATCTTTCCCTAAGACTTCGATATAATACCGACCTCAACCACGACAATGCAGATATTGGAAAGCATATGTAAGGTCGAAGTGCAAGCAGAGTGCAGGAGAAGTTCAAGGGAGTCGAGTTTAGTGTTCACAAATGCCCAGGGAATCAAAGGTCAAAATCAGTGTTCAAGGAAGTCAAGTTTAGTGTTCACAAATTCCAGTGACAGACTCTTCGATTCATGATTGCAATGAGTCTAACTCTTCTGATCAGAATCAACATCTTCTTCTAGTTATTAAGGTGTCGACGAATAATGACAAGCGATCGATATTCAAAGTTCTTTGCAAGTATTTCAGATTTGTGCCCCCTTTGTGAGGTGGAGATTGAGATGCAGAGCATCTCTTTTTCAGTTGTGGCGCATCCTCACCCGTCTGGCATGAGTTAGGTCTAGATTGGGTTTGCATAATGTAGGTTCTTTATGGGGCTTTCTCTACTTGGAAAACATAAGCCCAAAGTTGAACTCATCTCTCCACTCGCAGTCATTTAGGATTTATTGAACTCATCTTTCCACTCGCAGTCATTTGGGATTTATGGCTTGCTAAAAATGGTGAGGTTTTTTAGTAGGCAATGCTTTTATGGCAATAATGTAATTTCCCATTCCAGGACTATACTCGAGTCATGGCTTTTGTAAGTCTTTATGCTTCTTCCATATTAATATATTCGGGACGAACACCATAGCATGCTTCCCCGTCTTTTGACTCAAAACAAAAGTTCAGATTGTGACACTACAACCGAAATGGGATGCTTGGTACATTGCATGGTTTCCTTTGTTACGAGTTATGGGAAGATCTACTGCACCACCACTCACTTGGCCATCTTCTTCACATGTTTCTATGTCTTTAGAAGTTGAAATGCCATCAGTCTGTAAAACAAACAGGCAGGAGAGAAGGTGGCTTCTTAGAGTGGGTGTGTCTGCCGAGAAGTAGTCATGTACGAAGCTTCCTAAGGAGCAGGAATAAGATGAGATTTTTTATTATGGTAGGCGGAGGAGCCATATGTGTTCCGAACTTAGAATAAAAGGGATGATGCTCAAAGAATGTAATATCAGCATCGATGTAGTGCTTTCTAATCAAGGATCGTAGAGCCAATATTCCTTCTGATTTATATTGTACCATAAGAACACGGATTTTATAGCTTTGGCTGTTTGTTTTTTTCCTAGACCAAGGAGGTGAACAAAGGCCACGCACCCAAATATGTTAGGAGAAATATAGAACCAAACTTTCCTTGTAAAAAGGACCTCAATAGGAACTTTCTCATTAATAGAAGTGGATGACATACGATGGATGAGAAAAGTAGCAGTAAGGATCCATCCCCTTTATATGTCAAAGGAACATGATAGTTGATGAATAAGGTACTGACGATGTCAACCATATACCGATGTTTACGTTCGGTAACCCCGTTGTGTTGGGAAATATGAGCACATGTGATCTGATGCAAGACGTTGCCAGAAAACAAAGACAATTACATATCATGAGATAGGAATTCCCTAGAATTGCCAGACCTAATAGAGCTTTGACATAGGTACCAAATTGAGTCGTTATTCCGTTTATAAATCGAACAATAAATGGAAAACAACATATTTATTTTTAATAGAAAGATCCATCATACACTGGAGAAGTCATCCACAAGGAAAAGGTAGTGTATGTTTCCAAGACAAATAGGATGTGAATTGCGTCTCCATACATCAAGATGGACTAGCTCAAAATAAGTACTGGTATAAATGGTACATGACAAAGAAAAGGAACTCATGTAATGCTTCCCTAATTGGCATGCCTTACACCCTTGGCTGACAGTGGGAGGGAGCTAGGGAAGAACCATACGTAGTTCCTGGAGAGAGGGATGACCCAAATGCTCGTGCCAGAGAGCTTTTGAAGAAGACAGAAAATAAGTTCCAGATTGTGCAGCAATACTAGATGACTAAATGAGATGATAGTCACTCCCTTCTCCACGTCTCAGACCAATCGTCCTCGCAGTTAGTATGTCTTGAAATACACAAGACACAACATCAATTATCTCGAAAGTTGAGTGCCTTGCAAATCTAACTGATAGACAGAAGGCTGATTGGAAAATTAGGAACAAAAAGAACATTGTTAAGTTTGATGTTGGATGTGAAGTGGGCATCCATTGTTTCCTGATTGGTAGGAAATATGGCATGTACAACTTGGCGCATCTAATGTAGAAGAGTCTCTTCCCCACATAGGTGACTGGAAGCGCATGTACCAATTAACCACTCAATTTGCAAAATTTATAGCGGAGACAACATAGATACATGTACGGACAACGACATCGATCTGTGAAAGGTCACTATGGTGTGAGCATGTGGTGTCTCCAGGATGGAACATGTTCACATGCTACATTAGATATAAAAAGTTCCTTTTCAATACGACCAATGATTGCCCATCACCCTCAATAGTGATTGATCGAGTAGTAAGAGTTGGATACCCATGTTTCCTATAGAAGACAGGCTCAAAGTGCCATGTTTTATGGCAAAAAATTCAATGGATTGTGGTGCTTCCGCGAACTGGTATGGAGCGATGTCAACCCATGTATGGGTCATGGCTTCCTCGCCTAAATGGGACAATAAGTGCATTGATACGACCCTAGACATCAATGGTAATGCTGGTGTCATAGACTATTAGGTGGCTCAGCAAGTTATATGCTTCATCAATAGTGGGCAGAATGACGACAGTAATCATCTGGTCTCGAGCAACATCATAGATCAGGTTAAGACTTGCAAAGAATACCATAATTGCCATTTATTGGTGGTATTCCTTCTGTATATGGCAGTTACATCCTAGAGATATAAGCATGGTATCTTTCAAACAAAGATTTCAAGAGAGAGAAATACTCAGCTAGGGGTGTGATGTTTGCTTGAGATTTATTATATCAAAATACGTTTGGAACATCCTGTTAGAGTTCTTCTCTTATCTATGTGTGACTTTCGCAATGATCCACATGTCGTAAGCATTGATATAACAAATATGTTCATATGTAGTTTCGTCGACCACCCGAAGAGATCAGGGTTCAAATCCCCCCTTGTGGGCGTTAGGTAGTCGACATACAACATAAAAAATAGTCGAATCTTTCAACATGGATTTGAGCAAGAATCCGTGTAAACGACCCTACTTATAGTGTGTAGAAGTTGTGGAATGAAAAAGTATTACTCCTCGAAGCCATAGAGCTCTCTTATATAGGAGAAAAGCTCTACGGGAAAATTACATAAGATAGACTGGAGAAATAACAAATATAAATAAAGAACAATAGATACAAGAATCTCAACACTCCCCCCCCCCTCAAGCTGGAGCATATATGTCTATCATGCTCAGCTTGGAACGGCAACGGTGAAAAGGACCCCTCGCAAGAGCTTTGGTAAACATGTCTGCAATCTGATCACTTGAAGCAACATGAGAAGTGGAAATCAGCCCCTTCTGGATCAAATCAAGAGTGTAGTGGCAATCGACTTCAATGTGTTTTGTTCTCTCATGAAAGGTTGGATTGTTAGCTATGAATAGTACCGCCTGATTATCACATTTGAGGTGCATAGGAAGAGGCACCTCAATAGTTAGATCAGTTAGAATAGACTTGACCCACATCATCTCAGTACTCCCTTGTGCCATAGCTCTATATTCAGATTCAGCGTTGGACCGAGCAACAACTGTTTGTTTCTTACTTTTCCATGAACCCAGTGACCTACCAACAAATACAATGAAGCCTGAGGTGGACATCCTGTCCTTGGGACACCCAGCATAATCCGCATGTGCACATCTAGAAACAGTAAGAGACACAACGCTTCTGAAAAGTAGACCTGCACCTGGAGAAGACTTCAGATATCTCAAAATCATACACACTGCATCCATGTGAACATGTCTGGGTTGCTCCATAAACTGGTTGACTCTTCTCACAATAAATGATATATCAGGCCTGGTAACAGTAACATATAACAACTTCCCTACCAGCTCTTTGTATCTTCTTTTATCCACCTCTTCAGAGTCATCATCATAAAGCCTAGCATTAGGGTCCATCGATGTAGTGGCAGGTATGCATCCTGTCATGCCTGTCTCAGATAGCAGATCAGTAACATACTTCCTTTGCGTCATAACCATACCCTTCTGATTCCGTGCAAACTCTAATCCAAGGAAGTAACGTAATGTGCCAAGATCCTTGGTTACAAACTGTTGTACAAGGAAATCTTTAGCTGCATGAATGCCATGTTCATCACTGCGAGTAACAATGATATCATCAACATAAACTAGAATAACAATGGTACCTTTCTGAGTTCTCTTAACAAAAAGAGAATGATCTGCAGTAGATCTGACAAAACCCTTCTGTTCAATAAAGTCTGAGAGCTTCTAAAACCAAGCCCTCGGACTCTGCTTCAGGCAATATATAGCCTTGTGAAGTTGGCACACCATACTAGACTCCCCCTCAGCAGCAAACCCTGGTTGCTGATGCATGTAAACTTACTCCTGTCGATCGCCATACAAGAATGCATTCTTCACATCTAATTGAAACAACGGTCAGTCACGTGCCACAGCAACAGCAAGAAGAATCCTCAATGTAGAGTGACGTACAACCGGAGAGGTGTCATGGTAATCCACCCCATACATTTGGGTGAATCCACGAGCAACTAACCTGGCCTTATATCTATCCACAGTACCATCAACATGATGCTTTACAGTAAAAAACCACTTGTTGCCAACAACAGATGCACCTGGTGGAGCCTGTACAACACTCCATGTGCCACGAGACTGTAAAACCGCCACTTCCTCCTCCATGGCAAGACGCCACTGGCTACTCTGCAACGCGTCCTGATAGGTCCAGGGTATTTCCACAGCAGACAGGCCCACAAAAAACCTCTGAAATTTCTTGGAAAGACGCTCCAAGGAAACATGTGAAGCGAGGGGATGCATGCCCTCTTCTGCCTACGAAGAGCAATAGGTACATCCAGATTGTCAATATGCGCAGAAAGTGTATCATCCAAGCCCTCCTGTACCAGAGTTTGTTCATGCAAATCACCAGTGCAATTAGAAGAACTCAAATGTTCAGAACATACCTTGGGTGTGCTGGATGATGGAGGAGGCACATGAACATGGGGCCGTCGTTGGTAAACCTGCGGATAGAAATGGGTGATGGTGGAGGTACTGGTGGAGGTGGTGATGGAGGAGGTGGTGGAGGATGTGGTGGAGGAGTTGGCGGTGTAGGAGACAGAGGTAGAGGCATATAGACCTCTTCTCCATCCTCTGAAGGAATGAGCTTGTCACTTGTGGGAGAAAAGTACATAATGGACTCAAAGAAGGTGATCTGCACTGACGTAGTACCTTCGTTGAACCGGGTCGAAGCACCGATATCCCTTTTGGGTCTGGAATACCCAACGAACACACATTTGACGTCTCCGGAGAGAGCGTGTCAAGACCAGGAGACATCTGATGAACAAAGGCTATCGAACCGAAAAAACGAGGCGTAAGTCAAAAAAGATCCGTCTCAGGAAATGCAATCAAGAATGGGATCTTCTCCCCCAACATTGAAGAGGGTATACGATTTACCAAGTAGCAAGCGGTTATAACCGCATCCCCCCAGTATGAATGAGGGGCACAACTCTGAATCAAAAGAGTCATGGTAATTTCTAAAAGATGACGGTGTTTTCGTTCAGCCACCCATTCTGTTGAGAAGTATATGCACAGGATGTCTGATGAACAATACCATGAGATCTAAGGAATTGGGAAAGCTGAGTACTGCAAAACTCTAGTGCATTATCGGAACGTATAAACTTGATTTTTGCTGAAAAATGTTCCTTATTTCATTAATGAAAGACTGAATAACATGCAAATATCAAAATGAATTAACTCCAACAGACTATGACTACTCTGACCTTGATGACTCTGAAAGGTAGAGCGATGATGGGCCCAAACAGGCAGGCCTCGCACTGAAAGGTAGATCGAGGAGAAATCTGTGGAAGAACGTGACACAGCTTTTGTAGAGGAAGATGGCCAAATAGAAGATGCCACATATAGGAAGAAATGATTCCAGTGCGAAGAGAAAAGGCACCAGCATAAGGAGATTGCACTAGTCTGTAGAGACCCCCTTGCTTACGGCCAGTTACAATTACCCTGCCCGTTAGTATATCCTGAAACACAAGAGTAGGTGGATCAAATATGGCACGACAATGTAAATCATTGGTGATTTGACTAATTGAAAGTAGATTCATAGAAAATTCAGGAGTGTAAAGAACATTCTGAAGTCTCATTCTGGGGGTCAACTACACCTCCCCCTGACTGGTGATGGGAGAGTGTATCCCATCTGCTATCACAACAGATCGTCCAGGCTGAGTCAGATGAAAAACACTAAACTGGACTCTGTCACTACAGAGATGATGGGATGCTCCTGAATCCATGATCCATTCTGACAAGTCTGCCCTGTAACAAGTAGTAAAGGCATATGCTATACCTGATGCAGACGATGATGCTGAGGCAGCCACCATTAAGGATCCTGAAGGAGAGCTGGTTGACCCAGTAGTAGGCATAATATCCCTGAGTCGAGCTACAAGTTCATCAAATCTCTAATCAGAAACAGGCGAAGGACTCCCAACCTGTTGTGTCTGCTCTGCAACTCGAGTTGAAGCAGGAAACCCATGCTTAGAATAGCAGGTTTCCTCAAAGTGGCCAGATATGTGGCAATAGGTGCAAGGCTGACGGGGTCGACCACCCCCTCCTCTGCCACGGCTAGAGCTCCCCCTACCGCGATATGGTGTAGGGCTTCCCCTACCACGAGATGCAACCATAGCTGAAGATGTCTGGGACTGCAGGACCACCAGAAGATATAGATAGCCTACTCAATCTGCGATATGCCTCCTCTATAGGAGGTTTGGTAGCATCAGTAAGAATCTGGGCTTGAGCAGCATCATACTCAGGATCAAGAGCTGCTAGAAAGACCCCAGTCATCACAGAGTCTCTGTATGCCTTGAGCTGCTCTGGCGTAGCAGTCAAGGGAATGTAACCATGTAACTTCTTAAACATACCCCTCAAAGAAGTGTAGAGGGTATGAAGGGGACGATAGCTCTGCTTCGATGTGAAGATATTGTGCTGGAGCTGCAGTATCTTCGACTCATTCTTCGTCGGAGAGTATGTAGCGGCTAGAATGTCCCACATAGCCTTCGCAGTAGGCTGACTCAAAATATCATTTGCTATCTCTGGTGACACAGTCCCTGATAGCCATACCCGTGCATAAGCATCATCTGCCTCCCATGAGGCATTTATCCAGTCTTGTCACTTGGCTCCTCCACTGTGAGGATGTGTTCCTTGCCATTGCATTGTATTAAACTCAAGAACTGCATAGCCCATAGTTCATAGTTTGTCCCATCCATCTGGACTATGGGTGCTAGACCTTTGAATGCACCCATGGATGGAATGTCACTCTTGTTGTCGGACATGATGACAACTTATCTCCAAGATTGGGTTATCGACAAGAACGTGCATCTACACTGACATACAGGAAGATGGTTGTGGGTGTAGACTCATACCACAACCTCTTCCATTCCTTGGAGATGCCTTCGGGTAACTAGGGTGTTCTAGATAATCACGTCACACCCTGGAAACCCAAAAACAAGAGTACAGTGGTCACAACGTAGGATGGCACGGCGGGCTGAGACGACAAGGCGCGGAAGGGCCGACTAGGCGGCCGGGCAGTGGTGCCACACATCGTTGGAGGGCGGCTGGACGGCACAGGAGGCGCGCTAGGGCTGCAGTAACACTAGCGCGTAGGGAACGGGAGGCGCGCGCCACACGACTGGGCGGCGGTGCCTCTCCCCGCGACAGGGAGGCACGACGCAGGGGCCGACGGGGGCTGGTGCGCGGATGTGCGATAAGGTTTTGGTGGAGGCGGGCTCTAGGGCACAGGCTCCGGTCTAGGACCATCGCTCTGATACCATGTAGAAGTTGTGGAATGAAAAAGTATTATTCCTCGAAGCCCTAGAGCTCTCTTATATAAGAGAAAAGCTCTACGGAAAAATTACATAAGATAGACTAGAGAAATAACAAATACAAATAAAGAACAAGAGATACAAGAATCTCAACATAGTGGGAAAGTTTTACAAAGCAGTCGTGAGACCTGTTATGCTTTATGGTTCTGAATGTTGGCCTGTGAACCATAGACATGTGCAGAGAATGGCTGTAGCAGAAATGAAAATGCTAAGATGGATGTGTGGACATACACGTAAAGATCGGATTCGAAATGATGCAATCAGAAATAAAGTTGGTGTAGCTCCGATCGAGGATAAGATGCGAGAAAACCGCTTAAGATGGTTTGGTCATTTGCAAAGAAGGTCAACTGATGCACCTGTTAGGAGATGCGAGTGTTGGGATGTTGAGCCGGCTAAGAGAGGGCGAGGACGGCCCAAAAAGTGTTGGAAAGAGACTATACGAAGGGATCTTAGTTTTTTGGATATAAGTCCGAGATTGACCCAAGATAGATTTGAATGGAGGCGAAGAATCCATGTAGCCGACCCTACTTAATTGTGGGAAAAGGCTTTGTTGTTGTTGTTGTAGTTTTGTCGATGATGCTAATCATAATCAACGAGCTCACCATCCCAACATCTTTCTCTTATGCGGCATTACTGTTAGAGGAAATAAGAATTGTGTTTATTCTAGAGAACCTTAGGGTCTCTTATATAGAGAAAACCCTATGGGTAAATTACATAGGGTAGAACATAGAAAAATAAAAAGACCAAACGGTACATAGATATATAATTCTTTCAACACTCCCCCTCAAGATGGAGCATAGATATCGATCATGCTCAACTTGGAAGTGCATTTCTGAAATGGTCCTCTGAGAAGCAGTTTAGTGAAGATGTCGGCAGTCTGCTCCCTATAACTGACATGTGAAGTAGAAATCAATTCCTTTTGGATCATGTCTCTGGTGTAATGACAATCTACTTCAATATGCTTGGTTCTCTCATGAAAGGTAGGATTATTGGCAATGAACAATGCAGCTTGATTATCACAATGTAGTTGCATGGGTAGAGGTACATCTACATGCAAATCTTCTAGTACAGCTCGAACCCACATCATTTCTATACTTTTTTTTGAAAACTCAAAAAAAGGGGGAGTCACTCGATGGTGATCGCCCCAATAATCATTTCTGTACTTGCCTGTGCCATAGCCCTATATTCAGATTCTGCACTAGATCTAGCCACGACGGTTTGTTTCTTGCTTTTCCAAGAAACTAGAGAGCTACCAATAAACACAACAAAGCCTGAGGTAGACTTTCGATCCTTAGGGCATCCTGCATAGTCAGCATCCGCACATGCAGAAACAAATAAATTGGTTTCCTTCTTGAACAACAATCCCGTACCTGGAGACGATTTTAGATACCTGAGTATCATATATATAGCATCCATATGTATCTGTCTCGGCTGTTCCATGAACTGGCTTACCCGGCTAACTGCAAAGGCAATATCAGGTCGGGTTATAGTTATGTAAAGAAGTTTCCCCACCATTTCTCTATACCTTCTCTTGTCAACCTCTTCTGTATCATTATCGTACAGTTTCATGCTAGGATCCATAGGAGTAGTAGACGGTATGCATCCAGTCATGCCAGTCTCAATCAGCATATCTGTAATATATTTCCTCTGGGTTATTACTAGACCCCGTGCATTCCTGGCGAACTCCAGACCCAGAAAGTATCGTAGTGTGCCAAGATCCTTTGTAACAAATTGACGACCCAACACTGCTTTGGTCATCTCTATCCCCTGAGCATCATCTCATGTGACTAAAATATCATCAACATACACCATGATGACTACTGTACCTCGAGTAGTCTTCTGGATGAACAATGAGTGATCTGCATTGGATCTCTTGAAGCTTGTTCTTCAATCAACTGGGAAAGCTTCTGAAATCATGCCCTTGGACTTTGTTTAAGGCCATAAATTGCCTTATGAAGTCTGCACACCATATGATTCTCCCCCTCAGCAGCAAACCCCGGACGCTGCTCCATGTACACTTCCTCCTGCAGATCCCCATACAAAAATGCATTTTTAACAGCCAGCTGGAACAAGGGCCAATCACGTACCACAGCGACAGACAGAAGAATACGAAGAGTGGAGTGACGTGCAACTGGAGAGAAGGTATCCATATAGTCTACTCCATACGTCTGAGTGAAACCACGTGCCACTAGCCGTGCCTTGTATCGATCCAAGCTACCATCTGCATGATACTTGACAGTGAATACCCATTTGCAGCTAACTACAGATGCTCCTGGAGGAGCAGTAACCAGCGTCCATGTGCCCCTCGACTGTAGGGCAGCCATCTCCTCCTCCATTGCAATTCGCCAACAATCAATTTTCAATGCATCCTGATACGTCCGCGGGATCTCCACAGAAGATAAAGCCACTGCAAATTTCTGAAAATCTCCTGTAAGGCGATGAAAGGGAACCTGTGAAGCAAGAGGATACGAAGCATAGCTGCGTTTCTGCTTTCTCATCGCAATAGGGACATCCACGGCCCTAAATGTCGGTTTCGGTCACCATTTCGGTATCAACCAAAACAGAATTTCTATGGAATTTCAGTGGAATTTCGACCGAAATTTCGATCATTTCGGTCATTTTTTGTATTAGGACCCCCATATTTCGGTCATTTCAGTCGAATTTCGATTTCGACTGGATATCGATATTCGACAGAAATTCGACGGAATTTCGCTGAAATTTGAGGCCATGGGGACATCCAGATCATCAACTACTGAGCTCGTCGGGCCCGATTCGTCCTTTAATGGCACATCCTGTATAAGCACACTAATCTACCCATCATTAGTAGTAACATCTGGACAAACCTGGGGTGTGCTGGATGGATGTCGTGTAGCCTGAGCAGTACCAGATCGACGGGTATAGAATTTTGGTAGTGGAGAGATTAGTGGTTTTGGTGGAGGTGGTGGTGGTGGTGGTGGAGGCGGATGTAATGGTGGTGTGGACACAATATTAGGAACTGGACTGGACACAGGAAGATTTACGGTAGGAGGAGGAGGAGGAACATAGACCACATTAGTAGATGAGTTGGAGGTCAATCTGTCACCTGCAGGTGAAAAGTACATAACCGACTCAAAGAATGTAACATCCGCACTGACAAAATACTTCCCATTTACTGGGTCATAGCAACGGTATCCTTTCTGCATCGGAGAATAACCCACGAAGACACATTTGACAGCTCTAGGTAAGAGCTTGTCTAGACCAGGTGATAGCTGATGAACAAAGGCAACGACCCCAAAAACTCGAGGAGTGAGCGAGAACAATTCTTTATCTGGAAAAACAATAGAGAGAGGAGTTTTCTCACCAAGTACTGTAGACGGCATACGATTTACCAGGTAGCAGGCTGTAAGAACAGCATCTCCCCAGAAAGTGATAGGAGCACAGCTCTGGATAAGAAGAGTACGAGTAATATCAAGTAGGTGACGATGTTATCTCTCAGCAACTCCATTTTGTTGGGAGGTGTAGGCACATGTAGTTTGATGTATAATGCCTTTTGACCAAAAATATTGGGAGAGAAATCGAGAACAGAACTCCAATGCATTATCAGTACGAACATATTTCATTTTGGACGAGAAAACATTGTTTACTTCATTTATAAGATTTTTGATGACATCACCAGCTTCAGATTTATTTTTCAAAAGAAAGACCCACGACAAATGAGAAAAATCATCGACCATGACAAGATAAAATATGTGCCCTTGGTGATCAGGGACACAACTAGGACCCTAAATATCAACATGAAGTAACTCAAAATGGGAGCTACTGCTCCGACTCTGACGACTTGAGAAGCTAGCTCTATGGTGCTTCCCTAATTGACACGCTTCACACTGGAATGACGAACTGGGAGATATCTGAGGCAAAAGGTGACGCATCTTCTGGAGAGGCAGGTGACCAAAGCGTAGATGCCAGGTATAGGGTGAGACAGATCCAACAGCATGAGAGGAGACTCCAGCATAAGAACTCCGGTTCATACGGTAAAGACCATCCTACTCAGAACCACAGTCAATCACTCTGCCTGTTAGGATGTCCTGAAATATAAGAGAGGATGGGTCAAATATAGCGCGACAATGCAAATTTTGTAATCTGACTTATAGAGAGCAAGTTCATCGAAAATTCAGGAGCATGTAAGACATTCTTCAGACGCATAGAAGAGGATAACATAACCTCCCCCTGTCCAATAATGGGAGAATGAGTCCCATTTGCAATGATCACCGACCGCCCGGAAGGAATCTCCCTGTATGAAATAAGTCTGTCTCTGTCTCGATAGAGATGGTGCGTTGCACCAGAGTCCATGATCCAATCGGAGATGTCTGAACTAGAACATGCGTTAAAGCACTACCTGAGGTGCTAGTTGTGGCAGAAGTACTGGCATACGCAGATGTAGAGATATCCGAAGAGCCTCCAGAAGAATCTGTAGGAACAGTAGGCATTATATCCCGTAGCCGAGCAACTAGGTCCTCAAACCGCTGATCCGAAGCCGAAAAGGATGGAGATGCAACATGTTCGGCCACCCTTGCAGACGCTGGAAAACCATGCTTAGAATAGCATGTATCTTCTGAGTGACCCGTACGACGACAATAACTGCAAGGTGGACGAGATCTACCACCACGACCTCCATTTCCACGGCCACGACCACGGAATGAAAAAGAGGAGCCACCTCGTCCTCTGGAAGCAGCCATCGCAGAAGGAGGTGGTGTAGACGAGCTGGAGGGAACTGAGATGCGACTAAGCCTCCGATAAACCTCCTCCATAGGAGGAATGGTAGCATCTACGAGAATCTGTGATCTGGCCGCGTCATATTCTGGATCAAGGGCCGCGAGAAGGACGCCTGCCATGGTAGCATTACGGAATGTCTTCTGCTGCTCGGGTGTGGCCGTCAGAGGAATAGTGTTGTATAGTTTCTCGAACATCCCTCTCAGGGATGTATACAAGGAATGAAGAGGTCGCCCATTCTGTCTCATGGTGAATATGCCATGCTGAAGTTGTAGCACCTTGGTTTCATTTCGGACCTGGGAATATGTCGCCGCGAGAATGTCCCGCATCGCTTTGGCGGTGGGCTGATGGAGAACATCTTTCGCAATATCCATCGATAAAGTTCCTGAGAGCCAGACTTTGGCATACGAGTCATCAGCCTCCCAAGAGGCATAGATCCCTGTCTTCTCTGTCGGTTCATCTTCGGTAAGAATGTGCTTCTTACCATTGGAATTCATGAGACTCATGAACTGCATCGCCCAGAGCTCATAGTTGGATCCATCCATCTTGACGATTGGCGCAGGACCTTTGAAAGCGCCTACGGATGGCATATCAACCTTTGATTCTGACATATCGCCGCAGAGAAAGAACTAGGGTGTAGACAGAGAGATAGATGTCTACACAGACTGCATAGGATTCGAGTGCGTATGTAGACTTACGCACCCAAATCCATATAGGAGATGACGGACGCGGCTACGAAGAGGACCGCAGGGGAGGGGATGCCGGCTAGGTCACTGCCGGCGGTGAATAGAGGAGGCTGGGACTGGGCGCGGGCCGGGTGCAGGAGGGCTGGGCGGCAGCCGGGAGGGCTGGGCGGCACCCGGGGGCACCCTGGACTGGCTGGGGAGGGGGTGGCGGCGGGTGGAGAGCCTAAACCCTAGGCTCTGATACCATGTTAGAGGAAATAAGAATTGTGTTTATTCCAGAGAACCCTAGGGTCTCTTATACAGAGAAAACCCTATGGGTAAATTACATAAGGTAGAACATAGAAAAATAAAAAGACCAAACGGTACATAGATATATAATTCTTTCAACAATTACCATATCTTGGCAGGTAGGCTCTAAATCAAGCAAAATATGCTCTTTGTTGAATCCTCTCATGATTATCAGGAACATCTGCAACTATTTGAGAAAGCATCTATAATATCCCTTTTAATTCCCAGCGTACTCTAGGAAACACATTTTAATGCTCCAGTAGCCTGTTTGTCCTTGCTAGGTACACGTAGATGAACAAAGGCGACACCCAAAGATCTTGGGAGGAATATGAAACACTATCTTATCTAGGAAAATGACCTCAATAGGTACATGCTCATCAATGAAGGTAGAGGGCATACAGTTGATAAGAAAAGTCGTAGTGAAAACAACATCACCCCAATATGTAGATGAAACATGATAATCTATGAGTTGGGTACGAGCAATGTCTAGGATATGTCGATATTTGCGTTCATCCACTCCATTCTATCAGGATGTATGGGCACAAGTAGTCTAACGTAAGATACCGTGTGAGGATTGAAGATACTGCATGTCATGAGAAAGAAACTCGCTGGCACTATCAGATCGGAAAGCTTTGATAATGGTACAAAATTAAGTCTTTATTTCATTTAAAATCGAATAATAGTATGGAAAACATTATAATTATTTTCTAACAAGAAGGTTTGTGACACACGATAGAAATCATCTATAAAAAACAAATAGTAACTATTTCTCAGGCCATCGAGATATTGATAGGGTTCATATACGTCAAGATGGACGAGCTCAAAACGACTATTGGAATGGATGGTACCAAATAAAGGAAGGAATATGAAAGTAGATGAGAACTTAATCATACAAAGATCAAATTGATTATCCCACAAGGCTGTGAAATCTGGTAGAGGTTGGATGGTAGAAGGGGATATATTCGTTGGAGGAAGTACTGGAGTGCTGGAGTGTGTGTGCGAGGACGTTGGAGTGTGCAGGTGGGGGTACTGAAGTGAGTTGGAGTGTTCGTGGGGGTACTAGAGTGCATGCATGGGCGTACTGGAGCGTTCGCGGGGGTGCTATGTCGAGGGGGTCTGGAGAACCAATGGTGGGTTCTAGGCTAGTGGACGAGAACGGAGAAAGGTAGGTGGGTTCTAACAGCTCGGGAAATGGGTTGTGGGGTAGTAGGAGCCGGGGCGGTGGGTTCTAAGGTCATGGGCGGTAGTGGGCAACAATGGTTTGGAGGGAGGGGCACGGAAGTCCGGATGGGTATGGGGAGGAGGTGTCTGGATGAAGGGAGGTGGTGGTAGCCTGGATGGAGGGAGGTGATGGTTTGACGATAGGTTGGTATTGGTGGGGGCAGCGACAACTTAGGACGAGGGGGCAATAAAGCGAGGCATGTCTGGGATTATAGCAGTAAGATGGAGATGGAGATGGTGGAGCGTATATCAGGTCGACAATGATGTGGAGGAGAGACAGAGCGATGGCGACAACGTGGTGTAGAGAGAATGGAGCATCGATGGATTGGAGGGTTGACAGGGGGCATGAAGGGTGGAGAGGAGGAGATACCAGCTCTAATAGCAAGTTGAAATCAGAATGAATGAATTGAATAGATTGAGAACCCTGAACTCGTTATATAAGTGGAGTTCTAGGGTTAAGGTTACAGAAAGAGTCGACTCTTAAATAGTGAGTCGACCAGAAGAGCATTAAGGTCAGGGTTTACAATTAAGCATTCAACAATAACAAAGGAATCATAATAAATAAACATGAAGTTGTAAAATGTAACTAAAGAATCTTAATAACTAAATACGAAGTTGTAAAATGTAACTGAAGAATCATAATAAATAAACACAAAGTTGTAAAACATAACTAAAGCAACAACAATAAGAACAAAGCCTTTTATCACATTATGTAGGGTCAGCTACATGAATTCTTTGCCTCCATTCAGATCTATCTTGGGTCATTCTTAGGCTTAAATCCAAAAAACTAAGATCCCTTCGAATAGTCGCATTCCAACACTTCTTGAGCCTTCCTCGGCCTCTGTTAACCCACTCAACATCCCAAAACTTACATCTCCTAACTGGTGCATCAGTTGACCACCTTTGGAAATGGCCAGACCATCTTAAGCGGTTTTCTCGCATCTTATCCTTGATCGGAGCTACACCAACTTTCCTTCTGATTGCATCATTCCAAATCCGATTTTTACGTGTATGTCCACATATCCACCTTAGCATTTTCATTTTTGCGACCGCCATTCTCTGCACATATATATGGTTCACAAGCCAACATTCAGATCCATAGAACGAAGTTGTAATAAATAGAACGAAAATGTAAAACATAACTAAATAATCATAATAAATAAAATATCTACGCATATGTATAATCTTCTTAAAACATGTTCTAGATTAGGGATATTTTCACTCATTACCTTGAGTAATTTCGTAATTATATACATAACCCTGGATAATCACGAATTACACCCATGACCCCAAATAGTGTGTAATTATTACGCACATAACCCGTGTTAACTTCCATCTAACTTCTATTAAATTTGACGGTATCCGTCAAATTTTTTACATTTTATATCCTTTAAGTTCCCATTATTAACAAATGAGACCACCCCTTCCTCCTCCAACCCCCCTCCTCCTCCCCTTCATCTACAGCGCCCACCTCTTCCTCCCCTCCCTCGCTCCCGTCGACCACCTCCTCCTCTCCTTCATCCTCCAACACCCACCTCCTCCCCCCATCCGACAACGACCTCCTCCAGAATGAAGCCATCGCCCCACCTGCAAGCCCCCCTCCCCTGTCGCCTGCAAGCTCCTTAACTACCCACGACGTCGCCTTCAACCTCCCATCGACCACCTTACCCCTGCTGCTTCTCTCCATCTCAAAGCCCCCCACCCCTTATCTGCAAGCCCCCGTCGACCCCCCACCCCAGCCGCTGCAAAGCAACCCCCTCCCCCCACTACTATCTGCAAGCCCCCGTCGCCCCCCCCCCCACACACACACACCCTCGTCTCTACCCTTCACCACCATCAAAGCCCCCACTAGTCTCGCATCTACTATGAGTGGGACTCGGTCATATTGGTGGGGCTATATAAGAAGCCCCACACTATATGTAACAGATGAGAGAGCAATAAAGCATACCCGGCCCTTGAGAGGCCTTCTCATGTGGTTTCATCCCGCATCTTACGAAGTAGGGTTCCACGTTCTGTATTTCTTTATCTATGATTACGCATCTGCGCTATCAATTTCTACACTATCTCAAATGTAAAAGGATGTAACCATGAAGCAACAGTTACTAGCATCATTTGAAAAAAGCATTTTCATTTTTTACATTTACAATGAAGGGTTCTTTGCATTCATAATAAATAAGTTAACACATCCTTTATACCCATATTTATAATGGGGGGAGTAACGACATATATGAAAGAAGCAATTCTGGGAAGCTTGTCTACCATAATTCTAACAAGGAATAGTTTACAAGTGTTATAAACTTGCCTCTCAAATCCTTAAACTTTAACATACCGTTTTCAGTGATATAAATTGGAGTGGCTTGATATCTATTGGAGATGTAAATAAGCAATTTGTGAAGCCCCCAGGGAACCATGTAAAGCCATTCGGATGCAGCCTGCCACAACAAATTTCTCAGAAAAGTATACAGTGGAAAATCAGATTTAATGTTCAAGATACAAATAAAAATGTAGCACTTCTAAAGTTTGAGCTCTCATTTTTCCGATAATCAAAACCCTAAGCATGAATCTGGAAACTTCTATAAAAGATTCAGAATTTCAAGCTGTAGACTATTAACAGAAGTCAAATTGATAAGATTTGGATGTTAATCAATGAGAATAAGATAAAATGACTTAAATAGATTTCATGAAAACGTGACGGAGTCAGAATCGTCAGATTTAGTAGAACTTAATCGGACTTGCACGAGGAGAACCAATTGATATTCACGTGTTTGGGGAAAATTCTTATGCAAGGACCAAATAGTAGTTAAAATAGACAAAAGTATGAATTAATTAAATACGTTAAAAAGACCAAACCTAGTGGCATGGATCATATAAATATCTTGGTGGTGACCTTTGCAAAAGAGCCTAATCCCCTGCTCCTCCAAGTGAATTCCTAGAGAGAGCATCTTGGCCTCTTTTTACCCTTCATTTATCAAACCTTCTCCCCCACTCTATCAATGGGGTTGCAAGCTCGAGTAGAAGCTTGTGCCATTCATGTGAGTAGGAGAGAGTGGAGATCAGATCTAGAGTGTGAAGGAGATTGGCAAGCTGTGCAGCCAGTATAAGTTGACTGTGAGCATTGTGAGTTCCACATGGTTTATGAGGTAAATACTCATTTGGATTTTTTGCTTTCGCTTCGAATCTATGATTTGGAGTTCAAATAAATGTAGATCAGGTGGTTTAAGTTTAGTGTAGGGATTTTGCGATTTTTTCCCAAAGTTTCAAAACATGTCCAATTTTACACTCAAAATTACCAGCTTGTTGCAATCTTTCCAACAAGCCAAGTACACGTGATTTCAAGAAAGGTATGTGTTCAAGTGAACCAAGAAGATTGAAAAATGGGGATTTCATAATTACAGGATTGGAAAAGAACCTATTAGGAATTGAGATAATTAGGGTGATGATTCGCATTGTGATTGCTGCCCAAACTCCCATAAACCTGACCCGTCATTTTTGATAAAACCCTGTGTACTACATATCTCACAAGGACCCTCCATATAAGTTGACGAACGAGGATGAACGAGCCAGTTGATGAACGAGGATGAACGAGGTAAGTCGCCATTTCTTAATCGAGAGAGAACGAGATAGACACATAGATGAAGAAGGGAGGGATAGATTGGAGGGGGATCCCGATCGATGAGCTTCTTGTGTGCTCTGGCATTCCCCTCCCCGTGGGAGGATATTTATAGGGCGTAAACCCTCGTCACGTCCGCCCCCCATCCTTCACGCCCAGCGGTTAGGGTCTCCGTGAGACCCAGCCTCGCAGCAACCTCCGGAGGCGGTTGCTTGACCACGCCGGTCACAGAGGCTATTCTACATCTCCTACTTGACCGAAGTGGTCAAAACATATATGCTCCCACTATTCGTGTAGTATATACATGGAGATTTATCATATGAGGATTATTATAATGAAAGCTCTTCCTTGACTAATGCATTCCTAAGTCCCACTAAACCAACATGTTTAATGTATGTTCCTGTTGCTATTCCCATTGGTAAGGGAATCAACCAACATGTCACTGATAGGTATTTGGGTTACCGTGATTTCTTTCTTCCCCACTATATCTTGTATATGGTGATATTGGATCTCAGTGTGTTTACCTTTAGAACTATTAGCCCCACTATTGATCAAGCTTATCGCAGCTTGATTGTCACAATACATTTCAATTGACCCTTTGACCAATTCGAGACTTAGATTCCTTAGAAAACGCCTGATCCATACAGCATGAGTGGTGGTCATACTACATGCAATGTACTCAGCCTCCTGTGTATGTCGAGATACACATCTTTGTTTCTTGCTACCCCAAGAAATGGCTGCACCACCAAACATGAACAGGTAACCCGATGTGGATTTTCTATATCATCCATATCCCCTCTGAAATCGGCATCGGAGTATCCTACCACTTCAAGCGATTCTGCTAGATATACAAGTTTCAGATGTATTGTCCCATTCAAATATCAAAGAATCCTCTTTACATCTTCTCAATGTGTTGGACCGGGATTACTTTGATATCTACTGACTAAACATACTAGATAGGCTAAGTCAGGTCGAGTACACATCATTGCATACATTAGACTTCTCACCGCTTGTGCATACTATACATTTAAAGGTTTCTGCCCCTTTTCGAAACATTGACTCTTGTTGAGTTTCTTTCCCATCACAAGTGGTGTTGGAGCTGGAGTGTTATTCTACGTTCCAAATCTCCTTAATATAGTATGCAAATATGTTTCCTGACTAAGGTTCAATGTCCTTAAGTCTCGGTCTTTTGTTATTTGAATTCCAAGAACATAGGATGCTTCGCCCATGTCCTTCATCTCGAATTCATTGCTAAATTTTGTTTGATTTCATTGAGCATTTGTATGTCATTACCTGCAAGTAGATGTCATCCACATACAATGACATGATTGCAAACTTGATCCCACTCTTCATAACATACACACAGTTATCCAATTTATTTGAGTCAAATCAAAATTGAATAACTTTCTCATGAAATTTGAGATACCATTACCGTGAAGACTGCTTTAAGCCATATAATGACTTTCTTGACTTGTAAACCATTTTCTCCTAACCTTCAATCTGAGATCCATCAGGTTGTCGCATATAAATTTCCTCTAAGGAAGATTGTCCTCACATCCATTTGGAACAATTCCAAATCCATATATGCGACTATGGCTAAGATCATCCGAATAGATGAAAACTTAGCCACTGGAGAGTAGGTTTCCTGGAAATCTATTCTAGCTTGCTGAGTATAGCCCTTGGCAAGTAATCTGGCTTTGTATTTGTCAACAGCACCGTCAACTCAGTACTTTTTCTTGAATACTCATTAAATCATATGCATTGCCTACCTTCTGGCAAATCACATAACTCTCATACATCGTTTCGCTCGATTGAGTCCAACTCATCCCTCATAGCGGTTGTCCATGATTCCGACTCAGACAAAGCCATAGCTTCATCAAAGGATATGGGATCTGTACAATCCGCTACACCCTCATCCACGGTGTAACATGATGCCTCACATTCATAGAAATGGTAATCTTCCATCCATGCAGGTCGTATTATGGATCTCTTGTTGCTGATTATACTCATGGGTTGTATGGGTCCACCCACTTCCTCTAAAGGATTATCATGTTCCATAGGTTCATGCTCTATATTTGGATGATTGATATCATCCTCATGTTCTTGTCTAATGCTCAAGTCGTTCATTGTCTTGTAGGACAATTAGAGGATCATATTCCTCTACTTCATGCTCCTTTTCTTGATGATTTTCAAGAAAAGTTACATCATGACTTTCAATTAGACCTTTGAATTCATTGAAGAACCTATATCCTTTAGAATTCTCGCTATAGCCCATAAACTTGCACTTTAATGTCCTGAAGTCCAGCTTGTCCCTAAGCTGACCGATACTAGAATATGTGCAACACATCCTCATTTCTTGAGATGGCCCAACTTGAGCTTTCTGTCATTCCATATTTCATACGGCGTTGATTCTACGGACTTGATGGGAATCGTGTTCTGCATGTAGTTCGCAGTCAACATTGCCTCTCCCCAGAATTTTTTAAAGAGTTCTGAGTGTGACGGCATACACCTTACTGCATTCATCATTGTTTGATTCTTTCTTTCTGCTACACCATTTTGTTGTGGTGTATAAGGCATTGTAGTATGCCTATGAATGCCTGACTGAATGCAGTAATCCTCAAACTCCTTTGAGGTATATTCCCCACATCTGCCTGTCCTAAGGGTCTTGATTGATTTTCCCAATCTTGTCTCCACTTCTGTCTTATATCTCTTAAATGTTTCAAGTACTTCTGACTTTCTTCCTAAGAGATAGACATATGAGAACTTTGAGTAATCATTAATGAAGGTTATAAATTATTCCTTATTTCTATATGTGTTGACGCTTAGAAGTCCACATATATCTGAATGGAACAAACCTAGTAACTCTTTTGACCAAATTCCAGTTGAGAAGGGTTTTCTCGTCATTTTACCGGTCAGACAGTGTTCGTAGTGCAATGTTCTTGCACCCGTGATCTTAGGCAACAGATTTGCCTTCATCATTTGATCCATCTTAGAATTTCCTGGATGACCTAGTCTCATGTGGCACAAGTCATAGTCGGACAAACAACACAAGGAATACTCAGAAGAAACACTCATTGATTCACCGGGGCTTATTACAGGAAGACAGAACAGGTCACGCTCGGACACAAATTTTCCCATCGTATAGACCTTCTTATTCTTGCGTATAGATACACGCTTATTATAAAACCAGACTTCGAAATCTATCTTAAGCAGCACTGGGACAGAGATCAGGTTCCTGCGTATCCCTGGGGCATATAGTACATTATTCATTACCATAACACTATCTCCAAGGTCAAGCATGTACGTCTCAACACCTTCTACGTCTAGGTAGGTGTTGCTTCCAATGAAGATCCTTTGTTCTCCTTTGCTCAGCTCCTTGAAATCCACCAGGCCCTCCTTCGTCTTTACGATGTATCAGATTGCTCCAGAATCGATCCACCATTGTCACTGTCCGTAACGACGGAGTTGCATTCCACGACAGCCGCGAATTCTATTTTCTTCTTGCCATTATTTTCAGGAATTTTAGAATTTCCTGCCTTCTTGTTTGGGTAATTGACCTTGAAATAGTCATATTTGCCGCAACCGTAGTAAGAGATGTGTGGGTATTTCCCACTCTTTTCCTTAAAATTCGCCTTGGAGGGGCCCAACCTTTTCTTCACGTGCACGGCATTTGTTTCTTCTTCTTCTTCCTCGACCTCGAAGATCTCAATCTTCGATCTTTACTTTGAGAGGTCCTGCTCAATTGCCAGTTGTGCGGGTAGGTTCATCACAGACTTAATGTTGGCATTCCCTCAGAGATGTGGCAAGCATGTCGAATGACGGTGGGAGACTTCCTACTATGGCTGCGATCTGCATCCTCTCCGGAATTGCGCAATCAGCAGCCGCTAGATCCTTGGCCATTACGATCCTCATGTTTACGTGCTCGAGGATGCTTTCATATTCCTTCATTCTACACGAGTTGTACTTGTGTAGAAGAAGTTGGGCGCTCACTTCAGACTTGGAGTGATATTTCTCTTTAACCACGATCCAGAGCTCGTAAGCTAATTCGTAGGTCTCAATGACCCGAATCAGGTTCAAATCTATGTGGATCAACATGAAGCTTATAGCCCTATTATCTGTTTTCTCCCACTGTTCAAGGTTGGGTCGGATTTGTCTATGATGGGTTTATGCTATCGTGCAACAGGCCATAGTAGATTTTTCTACTCCACAACTCATAATTAGTACCGTTAAGATACTCAATTTTTCCTACCTTAGTGGCAATCGTCTTGCTTGTCATTTTTGTTTATCTAATGAAATAAATGCAGGAATGTATGAGAATGTGCAATTTAGCTCAAATAAGCAAAAAGAGGTTTTTGTTGTAAAAAACTAATACAAAATCAATTTTAATAAAAATTTAACAAAGCAGATGAACAAAGAAAACAATTCAGGTGCTTAATGAGTACACAGAGAAAGCAATTAGATCTACGAAGATACCCTTCAATGTTTATTATTAAAAAAAGATTCACTAGTTTTATTTTTATACTAATGCTTCAACAATAAAAAAGTGTTAACTAATCTTTTGGGTTGGTAAACCAAGAAACATATACCTTTTATTGAAAAAAACTTACGAGGTAAACAAAAAAACTTAAAGAAGAAAGTCGATTATAAAACTCTACAACTTATGTGAAGCAAAAAGATTTAATACACTATAAGGGCGAGAAGTTAACTAATTTTAAAAAAAAAACATGAGAGTTAAAAGGTATAAACAATAAATCAAGTGGGGAAAATAAAAAAATTATACCTACTAGGTATATACACGCCCTACAAAACAGGGTTGTGTACAGCAATTCTAAAAAAATGTAGAATGCAAGATTAAAAAAAAGCCAAAAAAAGACACTCACGGGTCCTTAAAAAAAGAGGGACAGGTGTACAACAATTCCAAAAACAAGGCACAAGAAAAGGACAAGGCACAATCATTATTAAAAGGAGAAGGATGCCTACCCAAAAATAAAAGAACTCACGGCTACCAAAAAAAGAGTACCTCAAATAAGATCATGCTAGTGTTTCGAGATTTCCAGGAAAATGAAGGTGGCGACAAGTGTGCTCCGTGATGGAGATCCGAGCTTAGAGGTGTGATGCACCTTTGTTCAGGTGACCGAAGATGACGCGAGGAAGCGAGTCGTCGTCCAAGGTTCGGAGCTCTGATACCAGTTGATGAATGAGGATGAACGAGCCAGTTGATGAACGAGGATGAACGAGGTAAGTTGCTTTTTCTTAATCGAGAGAGAACGAGATAGAGAGATAGATGAAGAAGGGAGGGATAGATCGGAGGGGGGCTCTCGATCCGCAAGCTTCTTGTGTGCTTTGGCATTCCCCTCCATGTGGGAGGTTATTTATAGGGCGTAAACCCTCGCCACGTCTGCCCCCCATCCTTCACGCCCAGCGGTTAGGGTCTCCGTGAAACCCGACCCCGCCGCAACCGCCGGAGGTGGTTGCTTGACCACGTCGGTCACGGAGGCCATTCGACAATATCTCCCTCTTCCTCAAGAAGAAACCCTAATCCCTTCCCCCTTCAACCACCTCCATTAACAGCTAGCAGAGCTTCAAACTTCATGATAAGAGAGGAATAAGAGAGGTGCCACGAGGTAAAGGTGCTCCACCATCTGGATTCTCGATCAGCGAAATTTTCATTGACCAAGTGTGCATAAAGGGTGAATGCTCGCTCGTGTTCTCTCATAGTTGTGGATAGATCAAGTGTGTATAAAGGGTAAACACGGCTTGTAGAATCAGAGGCATATGCGAGCATTTCCCGCATGTTAGCTAACAGTTGTCTTACGCAATTTTTTCCAGTTGTGGTTAGTGGAGATGGTCAGATGTTGAAGATCTATGTCGATTTTAGTCCTATCCGCAAGATTACTACCTTGATCAATATTCTCGTGATGAGTTCACTATTTCATATATCGTTTCTTATCTGACTAGATGTTCTCATAATGTTTCCATAACATATGAACATCCTGGGATGTGTATTATCATGCAGGCTGAGACACGATAGTCCCAAAGTCCTAGTCACATATTAAATTATGCAAGCATGGAAGTTTGAAGTTCATGTTCATGATAATTTAATAGGTTCTGATCAATCAAACTGAAAATCTAGTGAAAAGTTATCGATCAAATCATAAGGGTTGTCAATCAACTCGTGGTTATGGAAAGAATCACTGATCAAGAGAGTTGGGTTGAACGATCAGAGTGTGATCACGGTTCTTACTTAACACTGAATATTAAGGAATCGATTATGGAAACTTTAAAGTGATTGATCGGGTCACTGACAGTGATTGACCAAATCATCTTGCCTTGAAACCCTAAAATGGTCCTAGACAAGTGATCATCAAAACATATAAAGTAATCGATAAAGTGAAGTCGTTATCCAGCAATGACTTCACCAACCACAAACATTTGAGGTTAGTGTATTCCCGTCATGTGGATAACCACAATACTGCAACCCTTGGTGTTTGTTAGAAAATCGGAAGCGGGAGCGAAACATGGAAAAGAGATAAAGAACCAAAGAACAGGGGGATTTTACGTGGAACCCTACTCCGTGAGGAGCGGGATGAAACCACGGGAGAAGCCCTCAAAGGGGCGTGTTATGCATTGCTTTTTCTCAACTGATACAGGAGGTCTAAGGCTCCTTATATAGACTCCACACAGCCTCCAAGTCCCACCACTGGACAATGTGGGACTAAACAACTGGATGGAGTAAATGGATCCTGGAGGTATCCATTTACCGATCTACAACTCAATAGGCGCACTACCAAATACTCCAACACTCCCCCTCAAGTTGGAGCATGCAATACTCAGCTTGGACAAACAAACAGAAAGAAACTCAACTCACACTACAGGACACTACGGACAATATCAACTCAACGCGCACACTGCCGCAGTCGAGGACGTTGCTTCTCATGTCGTACTGGTGAGGAGGACGAACGGGCTGGAGTGTGAGTCAACTGAAGATTCGGAATCTGACCATCGAGTCTGAAACTGCGCCTGGAGTCTCCTCCTCAGAGAACTTGGTCTCTCCCATCTAGCTCAGAGAAGGGTGCTCTACTTCTGAGTACCTATGATACCACATGAAAACCCTTGCCCTCAATGGCATAGGGAATGGTCCTCTGCTTTGGAGTCCCTATGGCTCACATGAAAGCACTGGCCGAAACAACCACAAGAATGATGGGGACCTCAAAACTGAAGACCGCACACTCGTGCGTGTCTGAACTGCAGACTCGGAACAATGATCGTCGAGTCTGAAACCGAACTATAGAGTCTGATCATCTGGCTGGTCTGGAGACTGATATCTGAATCTGGAATCTGGATCTAGACCTGTGACTCTACATATATAGCCCCCCTTTCTCCCATACTTGTCGGAAAACAGAGGAATCGACAAAGTTGGGAGAAGACAACAAAATGGGGAAAACAAAAAATGAAACTTGCGGCTTTTCTTTTCTTTTCTTTTTTTTTTTTTGAAGGTTCAAAAAGGGGGAGACACGCGATGGTGTTCACCCCAAAATAATATTATATATATAAAAAAGAATAGAGCGAGATACTTACATTATGAGCAGGGGAGGAAAGAAGGGAGAGGGAGGGGTCATAGAAATAATTAAAAAAAAACGGCAACCGGCCCCAAGGCCCAACTACGTAGACCAGTCAGCGATCAATAAGGAAGCCGCGGTATTGACGTTCTCCACGTAGAAGCGCGCACCCGAGAAGATAGAGTCATTGCGAGCCCTCCAGATCGACCAAAGGCGCGCCAGAGGGCCGAGCAGATGCGAGCGGGGTCTTCTTCTGTTGGCCCATAGAATGTCGCAGAAGTCCTCCGTATTGGCTGATCGAGCCCAGGCGACCTCATCCCAAATCCGGGAGACCGATGTGCAAAGGAAGAAAAGGTGGTCCGCCGATTCATCGGACAACCCACAGAGCTGGCACCGAGTGTTGGAAGAGTGAAGAAGGGAGGCGCATCGATCGCGAGTCATCAGTCTTCGATGTCGAAAAACCCAGAAGAAGAAGGTGATCCTAAGAGGTAAGCGGAGGCCCCAAAGGAAAGCGCAGTCACGGGCCAGGGAGGCATCCAGAGGTGGTGGAGGAGGGAGCAGGGCAAGGTAGGCCTTGCGGGAGGAGAACGGACCATTCCTCCAAGCCCAATGATCCCGCCCGCCAGCAGGGGAGGAGGAGGATGAGAGAGCCTCCAACAGAGAGGCCAAGTCGTTGACGCGCTGGTCAGAGAGGGACCCCGAGAAGGCGGGGCACCAGCCGCCGTGGATCCAGTAGTCAGCAACGGTGGCCAAGCGGTTAGACGCCAAAGAGAAGAGCCGCGGGAAGCGACACCGGAGGGCGCCACCCCCCGTCCAGTCGTCGATCCAGAAATTGAAGATAGCACCCGATCCCAGCACCGGGGAGAATAGAGAACGGTTCTTTTGATATATTTCAAAAATGTATCGCCAAAAGGGGGAAGAGTGAGCCGGGCATCTCCCACGGATGAAGGAAATCCAGTCCACGTCCAAAATCGCACGCAAGACTCTGCCAAAAAATGATTCATCCTTGCCCCAAACCTTATGCACCCATTTTAAAAGCAAGGCCTCATTGACCCGCTCCAAGGGCCGAACACCAAGGCCCCCCGCTCTCTTGGGCCGAGTAACCACATCCCAAGCAATCAAGTGCATCCCGCGGCCGCTGCCATCCGCCCGCCCCCATAAAAATCTTCGCATGCATTTTTCCAGCCGTAGGCGAACGCCCACAGGTAACTTGCGAACCGAAAGAAAGTAGATGGGAATCGCAGAGAGCACCGACTTAAGAAGAACGAGGCGACCACCACGAGAAAGTAAGGAGGCCTTCCAGCCAGCCAAGCGCGAGTCCACCCGGTCCAGGATCATCCTCCAGTCATTCAAGCGGTTCCGGCCCGACGAAATAGGGACACCGAGGTAGGAGAGAGGGAGCTCCCCAATCCGCGAACCGAGGATAAGGCTGCACTCGGCCACCTCAGGCGCGGACAAGCCAAAGGGCATGAAGCAGCATTTGTCGAAGTTGATCGTCAAACCCGATAGTTCACCGAATAGGGAGATCACATGAGCCATCCCAGCCACCGCGTCGGAGTTCCCCTCAATGAAGCACATGGTGTCGTCCGCGAACTGAATAATAGGCACACAAATGCCATCCTTCTGAAATCCCGCAGTGAGGCCAGCATCAATGACACCATGCACCATCCTGGTCAAGACGTCCGAGGCGAGAACAAAAAGCATAGGGGCTAATGGGCAGCCCTGCCGCACCCCCCTACGAGGTTGGAAGAGACCGCCAACCGGACGTCCGTTGACAAGCACGGAAAGGGAGGCCGTGGAGGTACATCTGCGCATCCAAGATATCCAAGCACTTGGGAAGCCCCGCCGATGAAGAACAGCCCATAGGAATTTCCAGTCAAGCGAATCATAAGCTTTCGAAAAGTCGATCTTCCAAAGGATACCTTTCTTCTTCTCACGTTTCCAAGCAGCCACAATTTCAGAAGCAACAAGGATGCAATCCGCAATATGGCGACCTTTGACAAACGCTCCTTGGGCCGGCGAGATGAGGCCGTGAAGGATCGTCGAAAGACGGTTGGCCAAGGTTTTAGCGATAATAAGGTAGATGGCGTTGGAGACGGCAATAGGGCGGAAGTCGTCGAGACAGAGGGCGGGTGATTTCTTCGGGATAAGAACGATGTGCGCCCGGTTGATACGATCAAAGCCAAGGTTGCCCGAGTAGAAGTCAGAAGCCACCGCGAGTACGTCACCCGAAACCACCTCCCAAAAATCCTTGTAGAAGGAGACCGGAAAGCCATCCGGCCCCGGGGAAGAGTCACCATTCAAGCTCCACACAGCGGACTTAAGCTCGGACAAAGAAAAAGGGCGAGTGAGGAGAGAGGAGTCCGCATCCGAGATCCGGGTGGCCCCCTCCCCAAGCCAACGCCATCGCCGCGGGGGGAGGGCAATAGAAGAACGACGGAACTGCTCGGAGATGGCAATTCCCAGCGCACGATCATCCGAGCAAACATGGCCATTGATGGAGATAGACCTGATAAAATTAAAACGGCGCCGGTTGCTAGCCGCCCGGTGAAAAAAAGAAGTGTTGGCGTCGCCCTCCTTCAGCCATTTAACCTTCGATCGTTGGCGCCATTCAATACAAGTCTTCTTATCCTCAGCCTGAACCTGAGCACTAGCATTTGAGCGGAGAAGAAGCTCATCCAAAGAAAGATCACGATCGCTCTCCAAGGAGTCCATGCGCATGATAATATTCTCGGCCTCGGAACGAATAGCCTTGCGCGAATGCCTAATGGAGGCCTTGAAGTCGACAAGGACCCGGCGAAGAGAGGAAAGCTTCTGAGATAAAATTGCCGCCGCCGATCCCGAGGCCGGGAAGTGGGTCCAATGATTAGTAACGATGTCCTTGAATGATGGTTCGAGGAGCCAGCTTTTTTCATAGCGAAATAGGCCACGAGGGGAGAGGCCAGATCCGTCATCCCAAATGATAGGGGAGTGGTCCGAGAAGGGACGCGGGCGGGAGGCCACAGAGCAGAGGGGGAAAGTATCCAAAGCCGCGCCATTACCGAGAAAACGGTCGATCCTGGATCTAGAGGAATTGTTCCGCCACGTGTAGGAGATATCATTGGGGACCAAATTCGTAAGCGCCAATTCATGAATTAAATCCCGAAAATCTTGAGAGTCCGGATCACGACCTCCCCGACCACGAGGACGATCCGAATGGTCAATAGTAACATTGAAATCCCCGCCTATGATCCAGGGGATTCTGGAGAAAGATTCGTCCGCGGAACGAAGGTCCTCCCAAACTTCCCGACGCAAAGTGTGGCAGGAGGGAGCGTAGACGCAGGAGATAGCGATAGGAGAGCCCGAGCGGACGTTATCCAGTACAACCGAGAGAACATGTCGTCCCGTAAGCATTGAGCGGAAAGAGAACAACCGTGATTGCCACGTAATTAACAACCCGCCCGCAGCACCAACCGCATCAATCGTACGGAATTCAGAGAAAGAGCCAGCACCAAAGGAACGCCATGAGTAGTCGTCAAGAGTTGCGAGCTTAGTTTCTTGGATACATGCAACATCACACTCCCATTCCAAGAGCCGGGAGGCCAAAGTTCGACGCTTAACCACATCACCCAAGCCACGTACATTCCAGGAGAGGAGCTTCATTAAGAACACAATAAGAAAGGCCCGAGAGGATAGACGGTCAGCAGAACCCACCAGCATCAATCGGAACGAGCCGAGCCCGG
Organism: Ottelia alismoides; assembly: GCA_037367405.1. NCBI lineage: Eukaryota > Viridiplantae > Streptophyta > Magnoliopsida > Alismatales > Hydrocharitaceae > Ottelia > Ottelia alismoides. Next base: position 69,624 of record JAZKJV010001217.1, read on the forward strand.
AGGATCCGCCTCCTGCACCTGTTCGTCCACAGAGTCCGGGTCAGCCGAGATTGCGCGCACACCCGCAGCGACTGCCACAGCCTGGCGGAGGGTCGCGCAAGAAGAAATCAACGCAGGCGAGAAGGAGGACGAGCATCGCCTGGAGTACGAGGCCCCGTAGCGTCTGAAAGCGGAGGCCGTCCCTGCACCTGTGAGAGAGGCTCCCAAAGCCAGGGGAGATGGGGCCACGGGGGGGGGGGGAGGGGGGGCGAGATGGAGTCGAATTCAACACCGAGGGCCCAACCTGCAGACGAAGAGGCTCCACCTGAAATACCAAGGGGGTTCGACGGGGCAAGCGAGGCCCCGAACCCGATAACCGCGGCCACGAACCGCCAAAAGACGCGTTGTCGCTCCGAATAAGAGAGAGATCCGCAAGGGGGTCCGAATAGCCGACCCGAACCACAGGCGACGAACCGAATCTATTGAGAAAAGAAGGCGAATCGTTATCGAAGCCCTCCCTCCCTGCAGAGACAGAAGATTCGCGTGCCAGACGAGAGAATCGAAGGGGCGTCTCGGTAAGGGCGCCGACATCATTCGAAGGCGTCGTCACTACGGAGAAGAGCGGCTTCGGGTCCACGTGGCCACCGGGAGATGAAGCGTCGCGCACCACGTGGCCACCCGAAGATGAAGCGCCACCAGAAGAGGAAGCGCCACATGCCACGTGGATCGGCGAAGACGAAACGACAACAAGCTCCGGCAAGACGACGTCAGCCACGGGGGGCGGAGAGGGGACATCAGGCGGCGATTGAGCATCGGTATCCGACGAAGGAGGCGGAAGAACAGTGAGGATCGGGCGAAAGCTCCAGGAGCCAACCTTGAGAGAGCCGAAGATCGAGCGCTCGCTGGACTCGCGGAGGAAGTCCGGGGAGCATTCGAACAGCACCTTGACGGAATGGCAGTCGGCGCCGGGGGAGAGACCGTCGTCGAAGATAGAGAGAATCGATCCCCACCGGCGGAAGACCTTGTTGAGCACTGGAATGGTTCTTGAGAGAAAGGGGACCCCCGAGATGGAGGCAACACAGACCTCGGTAGAGAGCGAAGCACCGTCAGCAACCCGCGGCGGACGCCAAAGGACCGCACCGGAGGAGCCGTGCGAGAGCATGAAATCCCGCAGCTGCGGCGAGAGGCCACGGAGGCAACAGTGGGAGGCATCCAGCAGGCAGAAGTCCCCCATGAACGAAGAGCCGAGCACGCGCAAGACCATGTCCTTCACCGCGTCCCAACCAACAACCGGGTGGCGAGCGACCCCAATAAGAACAGAAGAGGGTCCACCGGCCGAGACACCACCAGCATTAGAAGCATCAACTAACAGGTGGTGAGGGTCCGACGGCACCCTGAGAGGAGACGGAGGAGGAGCCACCACCTGGGTGAAAGAGCGCCCCCGAATGGAGGGGCGGGGAGGAGGATCCGCCACCGCCCGCACCGAGAAGGAAGATCTCTCAGGCCTGAGAGCACCGCGCCGACGAAGCCATCCGCAAGAAGCTCGGCGATGACCAGCATCCCCGCATGCAAAGCAGCGAGGAGGCTGAGGGCAAGCAGGAGCAATATGGCCTCGCTCCCCGCACCTGAAGCATCGCTTCCCAGCCTTCCGATGAGAAACCGAAGTCCAGCCCGCCTCCGAGGCCGAATGGGAAGAGACAGCGTCCATCCCTCCCGCCGTAGACTTGACCGCGCCCACTGAACTGCTAGACGCCACCCTCGCGCCGTTGACGTGAACCTCCGAGGCGATAAGCACCGCCCTCGACCCAGTCGATGGCGCCTTGGAGAGGTTCGCACTACCGTAGCCCGCCACGAAACTCCGGCTTCGCACACCACCTACAAGAGACCCGCGACCACTCGCTCCACTCGCTCCCATCGCTCCCTCCAATCACACAAGGGAATTTTGGTGGACTTGCCGCCTGCGGGTATAATGAAATGGTAGTGGTGAGACAGGGATAATACTTGGAGGTGGCGGATCCTCCTCCCCGCCCCTCCATTCGGGGGCGCTCTTTCTTTTCTTTTTAATAAGCCGTCACATTTTTTCTCGAAATATTTTTTTTAGCCGTTGATATTTTTTTACGGCTCTTCATCATCTTTTTTTTAACTTGCGTACAGTTTTTTTTGTACGCACCTTTTTTAAAAAAAAACATTTTTTTTCGTTTTTCTTAAATGGCCGACATGGACCTGATAATCATGCACCCCAAGAAAAAAAAATCGACCACACGGCACTCCCTCTCTCCCTTTTTTTCTCTTTTTTTCTGGACTTCCCTTGTCCATTTGGGCTCTACAAGCAAACCCTCTCCTTTTTTTTATAAAGGGGCCCACTAGGATTCCTGTGTTGGGATCCCCTTCGAATGCCACCCCCCCTGTATCTTCAAATCGTGCGCCGCCCCCATTGGGGAACTTCATCTGCCACCTGTGCCGCAAGCGGGCTGAAAGGGGCATCGACGCCGCCTCGATGGAGTCGCGCGGGGCCACTGGTGAGCCGCTTGCGGGGAGCCCTTCGCCTAGGCGCGTGCCACCTGGTGGCGCCTGAAGGGCGAACGGGAGATCATCGCGCCGTGAGAAGGGTACCGCCTCTTGCCTGGGTTCTGCAGTGCGCACACGGAGGGCGTCGCCGACATGGAGCGATCGCCTGGAGATGCGCGGCATGGAGGAATCGCCGACATCGGCTAGGCCATGCGTTGGGAAGATGCACTCCAGGGTCTGGGGCACGCGAGGGGCGCTTGGTCTTCTGGGTTACACCGCCTCTCGCCGCTTGGACATCGCTGAGTTGCCTGAGATGAGAGGCTCAGGAGAATATCATCTGAATCGCTTGGATGGCTGAATCGCCATGATGAGAGGATCTGGATCGCTTGGAGGTTTAGGGTTTCATGGACTGCGCACGAGAGATGAGAGCTCCGCCTCTTGGAGCCTTGGCGGCCAGGGAACGCTGGAGTTGCCTGGAAGATGAGATCCCGGCAACGGAACCAAGATCTTGTTGCCTCAGAATTATGGTTTCGAAAACCCTTAACTTGAACTTAATCTTGAGTAAAGCTAAGCAAAATCTTCAAGAACATAATAACAAATCTCTAACAAGAACACAAAATTACTCGAGAATCGAACCCGCTCTAATACTATGTTAGAAAATAGGAAGCGGAAGCGAAACATGGAAGAAGATAAATAACAATAAGAACAGCGGGATTTTACGTGGAACCCTACTCCGTGAGGAGCAGGATGAAACCACAGGAGAAGCCCTCTAAGGGGTGTTTTATGCATTGCTTTTTCTCAACTGATACAGGAGGTCTGGGGCCCCTTATATAGCCTCCACACAGCCTCCAAGTCCCACCACTGGACAATGTGGGACTAAACAACCGGATGGGGTAAATGGATCCTGGAGGTATCCATTTACCCATCAACAACTCAATAGGCGCACTACCAAATACTCCAACAGTGTTGCAACCTTAACTCCAATGCATGGGAAAGTAAGAACACTAACAACTTGCTTTATAAGAACCATCTGCTTACAGGTGTGCAGTCTGTAGAGGAAGCTCGGCTTCATAATAATCTTAAAGTAAAACTTGGAAACGGTGAGGACCGCAACACCTCAGAAGGAGTGCGAGCACGACTATTGTTGGGAGAAAATAAGCAACTGATTATTCAAGAGAACCCTGGCCTCTCTTATATAGGGAGAGACCTAATGGGTAAAGTACAGAGTAGTCTAGAGAACAATACGGAAATACTAAACAGTACATAACACATATAATAATAATACTCTCTACACTCCCCCTCAAGGTGGAGCATAGATGTCGATCATGCTCAGCTTGGAAGAACATCTCTGGAAGGGTCCTCTGAGCAACGACTTGGTAAGTATATCAGCAGTCTGATCCCCTGAGCTCACATGAGATGTAGAAATCAAGCCTCTCTGGATCAAGTCTCTAGTGTAGTGGCAGTCAACTTCAATATGCTTTGTTCTCTCATGGAATGCTAGATTGTTGGCAATAAACAATGTTGCCTGATTGTCACACAGAAGTTGCATAGGTACAGGTACGGCTACATGTAGATCCTCTAGCACAGATCGAACCCACATCATTTCCGTGCTTGCTTTTGTCATGGCCCGATATTCAGATTCTGCACTGGACCTTGCCACAACGGTTTGCTTCTTGCTTTTCCAAGAGACCAAAGAGCTCCCAACAAAAACGGCAAATCCTGAGGTTGACTTTCTATTCTTAGGGCAACCTGCATAATTGGCATCTGCACATGCTGAAATAGATAGATCTGTGCCCTTTCGGAATAGCAACCCTGAACCTGGAGAAGACTTTAGATACCTCAGTATCATGGATATGGCGTCCATATGAACTTGCCTTGGTTGTTCCATAAATTGACTCACCCGGCTTACTGCAAAGGCAATATCAGGTCGAGTTATGGTAATATAAAGGAGCTTACCCACCATTTCTCTATATCTCCTCTTGTCTACTTCCGCAGTGTCATCATCATATAGCTTCATGCTCGGATCCATGGGAATACTCGATGGTCTGCATCCAGCCATGCATGTTTCGGTCAAGAAATCTGTAATGTACTTCCTTTGGGTCATCACTAGACCATGTGCATTCCTGGCAAATTCCAACCCCAGAAAGTATCTTAGGGTTCCAAGGTCCTTCGTGACGAACTGACGGCCTAGGAAGGCTTTTGCCCTCTCTATTCCCTGAACATCATCTCCGGTAACCAGAATATCATCAACATAGACCATGATGACAACCGTACCTATAGAGGACTTCTGAATAAACAGTGAGTGGTCTGCATTCGATCTCTTGAACCCCTGTCTTTCAATCAGATGAGAAAGTTTCTCGAACCACGCCCTTGGGCTCTGTTTAAGGCCATAAATTGCCTAGTGAAGTCTACACACCTTATGCTTCTCCCCCTCAGCAGTAAACCCTGATGGTTGTTGCATGTAGACTTCCTCCTGCAGATCTCCATACAAGAATGCATTCTTGACATCAAGTTGAGATATAGTCCAGTCACGTACCACTGCAACTGATAGGAGTATGCGAAGTGTAGAATGACGAGCCACCGGAGAAAATGTATCCATATAGTCCACACCATATGTCTGTGTGAAGTCTTGAGCGACCAACCGAGCCTTGTAGCGATCTAGACTGCCATCTGCGTGGTATTTAACTATGAATATCCATCTACAGCTAACAATGGATGCATCAGAAGAAGCAGTAACCAAGCTCTATGTGTCACGAGACTGTAAGGCCCGAATCTCGTCTTCCATAGCCAATCGCCAGACATCAATCTTCAAAGCTTCTTGATAGGTCCGTGGTATGTCCACGGATGACAAAGCTGCTGCAAATCTCTGGAAATCGCCTGTGAGGCGATGAAAAGACACCTGAGAAGCAAAGGGATAAGAAGCACACGTCCTCTTTTGCTTCCGAATAGCAATAGGAATATCTAGGTCATCGTCCACTGAACTGGATGGTGTAGTCTACTCCTGCAGCAAAGAATCCTGCACATGTACCATATCTGACCCGTCAGTAGTAATGTCATCAACACATACCTGAGGCGTGCTGGATGTCGGACATGTAGCCTGAGCAAGACCTGACCGACGCGTATAGAATTTTGGTAAAGGTGGAATAGGAGGTTGTGGAGGTGGTGGTGGCGGAGATGACGTAGTAATTGGTGCAGGAGTAGACTCAGGTGAACCCCACGTAGGAGGCGGAGGAACATAGACATCGTCATTGGTAGTGGATGGTACCAACCTGTCACCTACAGGAGAGAAATTACTCAAAGAACGTGACATCAGCACTGACAAAGTATTTCTTGTTTATGGGGTCATAACAGCGATAGCCCTTCTGAGTCCGGGAGTAACCAACGAAGACACTTGACAGCTCTAGGAGAGAGTTTGTCAAGTCCTGGAATGAGAAGATGAACAAAGGCAACAGTACCGAAGACACGAGAAGTAAGTGAGAATAATTCCTTATCAGGAAAAAGGATAAACATAGGAATTTTCTGACCTAGGACAGAAGACGGCATACGATTGACTAGGTAACAAGCTGTTACAACAGCATCCCCCCAGAAAGATATAGGAGCACAACTCTGAATAAGAAGAGTTCGTGCAATGTCAAGAAGGTGACGGTGCTTTCTTTCTGCCACGCCATTCTGCTGAGATGTGTAAGGACAAGTAGTTTGATGAATAATGCCCTTTGAGGAGAGAAACTGAGAGAGAGACCGTGTGCAGAATTCCAGAGCATTATCTGTACGAACATATTTGACAGTAGAGGAAAAAACATTCTGCACTTCATTAATCAAATTTTTAGTCACATCTCTTGCTTCAGATTTATTCTTTAAAAGAAAGACCCAAGATACACGAGAGAAATCATCCACTACAACCAGATAGAACATGTGTCCCTGATGATCGGGAACACGACTTGGACCCCAAATATCAATATGCAACAAGTCGAACGGGGAGCTACTGCTCCGACTCTGACGACTAGGAAAGCTGGACCTATGATGCTTTCCCAACTGACACACGTCACAGCGAAAGGAAGAACTGGGAGAGATCTGAGGCAGAAGGTGTCGCATTTTCTGGAGCGGGAGATGACCAAAGCGAAGATGCCAGATGTACGGAGATACTGGTCTGGCGGAATAAGAAGAGACACCAGCATAAGAATTCCGGACCAAGCGATACAGACCATTCTGTTCAGAGCCACAGCCAAACACCCTGCCCGTTAGTATGTCCTGAAAAATAAGAGAAGACGGGTCAAATATAGCACGACAGTGCAAATCCTTCGTAATCTGACTAATAGACAACAGGTTCAAGGAGAACTCAGGAGCATGCATCACATTTTGTAGATGCAATGAAGAAGATAGAACGACCTCCCCTGTCCAATAAGGGGAGAATGGGTACCATCTGCGATCTGTACTGAGCGGCCATGGGGAATGTCCCTGTAGGACTCAAGTCTCTCTCGATCTCGGCAGATGTGATGTGTAGCACCAGAATCTATAATCTAATCAGATATATCATGACAAGTGGTAAATGCAGTAGCACTACCTGAGGTACTAGCGACAGCCGAGGAATTGGCAGAGGCAGAAGCGGCAACATCAGAAGGTCCAACAGAAGAATCAGCAGTAGATTGTGGCATAATATCACGTAGACGTGCCACGAGCTCCTCAAAACGATTGTCTGCATTAGATGCTGACTAGGGCAGAACATGATCAGCTACCCGCGCTGATGCTGGGAACCCATGCTTAGAGTAGCATGTATCCTCCGAGTGGCCTGTGCGGTGACAGTACGAACAGGGGTGACAAAAGCGACCACCCCTATTACCTCCACGACCACGTCCACGACCAAAAGACTGACCACCTCTCCCACGCGATACCGCCATCGCCGATGGGGGTGGAGTAGATGAGCTGGAAGACCATGATATGCGACTGAGCCTCCGGTAAACATACTCCATTGGAGGAATAACTGCATCTGCCAAAATCTGAGAGCGGGCAGCCTCGTACTCAGGATCTAGGGCTGCAAGTAGAACGCCCACCATGGTGGCATTCTGAAACGCCTTCTATTGCTCAGGGGTTGCTGTGAGTGGAATGGTATTGTATAGCTTCTCAAACATCCCTCTCAGGGACGTGTACAAGGAGTGAAGTGGTATGTCGTTCTGCTTCATCGTGAATATATCATGCTGAAGCTGTAACATCTTGGTTTAATTCCGCACTTGTGAGTATGTTGCAGCCATAATATCCCACATTGCCTTGGCAGTGGGCTGATGGAGGACATCATTGGCAATCTCCATCGACAGTGTGCCTGGCAGCCAAACCTTGGCATACGAATCATCAGCCTCCCACGAGGCATAAATTCATGTCTTCTCTGCTGGCTCATCCTCGGTAAGAATGTGCTTCTTACCGTTTGACTTCATGAGACTCATGAACTGCATCGCCCAGAGCTCGTAGTTTGAACCATCCATCTTCACTATTGGTGCTGGACCTTTGAACGCGCCTATGGATGGCATATCCACCTTGGATTCTGACATATCGCCGCTGGAGAAAAACTAGGGTTTGTAGACAGAGTGACAAATGTCTACAGATACTGCATAGGATTTGAGTGCGTATGTAGATGTTACACACCCAAATCCATAGATCCGGAGGACGAGCGGGCTGCGATCAAGCCGACGGTAGGCACAGCGATAACCGCCTAGGGCATGACGGCAGCTACGGCACGGCTAGGGCACGGCGTGGTTGGACTGGCGGCGGCGGCTGGACTAGCAGCTGGACTGGCAGCGGCGGTTGGACTAGCGGCGGCTGGAGCACGGCGTGGTGGCCGGGCTGGCGACCGCCTAGAGACGGAACCGGCGAGAGAGGCCAGCGAGAGGAGAAGAGCCGGCAAGCGGAGAGGGGCCGGCGAGAGGAGAGGGGCCGGTGAGAGGAGGGAGCCGGCGAGAGGAGGGAGTCGGCGAGAGGAGGGGCGGCGACGGGAGGAGGGGCGGCAACCGGTGGTAGGGGCGGGTGGTGGGATGAGCCCTAGGGTTTAGGCTCTGATACCATGTTGGGAGAAAATAAGCAATTGATTATTCAAGAGAACCCTGGCCTCTCTTATATAGAGAGAGAGACCTAATGGGTAAAGCACAGAGTAGTCCAGAGAACAATACGGAAATACTAAACAGTACATAACAAATATAATAATAATATTCTCTACAACTATTGATCAAAAGTGTCATGGTCACATCAAGTAAATGACGATATTTGTGTTCAGTAACACCATTCTGCTGAGAGGTGTAAGCACACGAGAACTGGTGTACGATGCCAAGAGACAAGAAGAACTCAGATAACTGTAAAGCACAGAACTCCAAGGCATTGTCACAGAAAATAAACTTGACAAAAGCAGAGAAAATGTTTTTTATTTCATTAATTAAAGATTTAATAATAGAGCCAGCTTCAGACATGTTTTCAATGGAAAAATTCAAGAAAGTTTAGAATAATCATCCATAGCAACGAGATAAAAACAGTGTCCTTGGAGATTAAGAACACGATTGGGATCTCAAATATCTAGATGAAAATGTTTAAATAAATGACTACTGCTACGACTATGACGATCAAGAAAAGAAGAGTGATGATGCTTTCTAAGATGGCAAGCCTCGCACTGGAAGGAAGAGGGCGTAAAAGATCTGTGGAAGGACATGACATAACTTGGTCAAAACGAAGATGCCTCTAGTAAGGAGAGACTAACACAGTGAGAACGGTAGAGGCACCAGCACTGGAAGATAGAACCAGTATGTAAAGCCTATGCCGCTCACGGTCATATCCAATTACCATGTCTGTGAGTATGTCCTGAAATACAAGAGAAGATGGGCCAAAAATGGCAAATCACCATGTCTGTGAGTATGTCCTGAAATACAAGAGAAGATGGGCCAAAAATGGCACGATAATGCAGATCCTTCGTGATCTGACCAATAAAAAGCAAATTCATCTGAAAATCAGAAGCATGTAAAACATTTTGCAGGTGCATGGGGTATAGATCTGTAAGAACTAAAATGTGCTCCGTCCTCACACAGATGGTGAGAAGCATCAGAGTCCATGATCCACTCTGTCATGCATGACCTGAAATTTGCTCGGCCGCACGAGTAGATGTGAGGTATCAGTGCTTCTGATAGTGGTCCTCGGAGTGACTTGGACAACAACCATAGGTGTAAGGTCCATGCTGACGTCCACCTCCTCTGTCACGGGGACCATATCCTCTAAACTGTGTAGAACCTCCTCTGCTATGGGATACAACCATTACTGAGGAGCTCCATGTGATGGCAATTGGTGGGACAAGAAACTTGTTGAGCCAACTGTGCGCATCCTCCATGGGAGGTATGGTCGTGTCTGTAAGAAGCCGTGTATGTGTGCTACATCATACTCTGGATAAGGGCTGTCAAGAAAACTCCAACCATAGTGGAGTTCATGTATGCCATCTGTTGCTCCTTGGAAGTGGTAACGGGCATGAAGCTATGAAGCTTCTAAAACATGAAGTGAAGACTGAAGAGCAGAAGGTATGCATAGGACGACCATTGTACTTAGTTGTGTATATATCAAACTGTTGCTGAAGAGTATTGGCCTCGTTCTTCCCTTGGACATACGTGGCAGCTAGAATATCCCACATCATCTTGGTGGTGGGTCGGTTCACAATGTTGTTGGCAATCTCCATGGTGAAAGTCAAAGAGAGACAAACACATGCGTATATATCATCTTGCTTTCACGAAGCATTATCCCCAGTCTTATCCATCTGCTTAGGCTTTGTCAGAATGTGCTCTTGTTATTGCATTGCATAAGGGTTAAAAACGGCATGGACAACAAGGGATGCAACTGGATATGGATATATATGTATCCGTCCGTCATCGTGTCCTTTTTTTAAGAGGATATGGATATGAAAATTTGATTTTATCAGATACTGATATGATATGAGATTTGCTATTTTTTGCAGACACAGATAAAGATACGGATATTGTGGATATTGTTTTTAATTTTTTTGACGATATGAATACGGATATGGTCACATATTTTTTTACGACTACGGATATGGATAATTACATTATTGAATATGTGTTTATATTGTATATACATACATCAACTTGTGTGTGTATCTCCAAATATGTTATATGATTAGTTGCAATATATTGCATCTGGAGTCATTTTCAAATATGGGAAGAAAAATATACATTATTATATTATTTAATCATTTATTATACAGTTATTAAACTTAGTATAATACTATAGTTTCTTTTTGTATTTTGTTACCTTGTAGTTTATTAATTTTGATTTAATTAGCCATTAGTTTCAACTTTACCAAAGAATCCTACTAAATAAGCGTTGGAACTTAGAAGGCATTTCTTATGCGCGGAATAATCCGTTTTCGTTAGTAAAATATCCGCATCAGAATTCTGGTTATTTGTTTCCATATCTGTATCTATATTTAAGGATATGGTTTGCAATGTATCTGTTTCACTATCCGTATCTGTATTTTAAAATGGATAAGGATATGATAACACCTATATCCGTATATGTATCTGTCTGTTTGCATCCCTAACAACTTATAACTAATCTCATTCATCTTCACGACGGGAGTTGGGCCCTTAAAGGCACCAGACGAAGAGAAGACATCACCCATGTTTTCTGACATGACGAAAAAGAATGCCGAAACGGAACTTGACCGGGGAGATAGACTGATCTGAGTAAGTCTACATGATCATATAGAGGATTAGGTGTACGTGTAGACTCATACAACCATCATCGTCAATGCTCGATCCGAGCTATGGCTAGAAAAAGTGATTTATAGGTCTGAAATCACATTTTCCAATCAAAATCAGACCATTTTAGATTGCATCATGGCAACAGAGAGGACATAAAACAACCACAGGAGTTGTTGGCGACATTGGGAGGGGTTGTGGAGCGAATTGAGTCCCGCGACGGCGTGCGGAGTCATGCAGAGTCGCGTTACGGTGCGTTATAGTAGTGGCGGCGGTGCTGGGCTGCCACGCGGAGGGTTGGCAGCAGCACTGGGATGCTGCACGGAGGGGTGGAGCGACACGCGACGCGTGAGAGGACGGCAGGTGAGGACTAGGGCACAGGTGGGGTACGAGAACTTCCCCTAGGACCATCGCTCTAATACCATGTTGTGAGAAAACAATGAATTGTTTAATCATGAGGCCCCAAGATTCTTTTATATAAAGGTGAAACGTGTTGGGCTAATTACATAAATAAGACAGAAAGAAAAGAGAATGCATAAAAGAGAAAAAAGTAACTAATATCTCAACAGTTTTAAATCGATCATTTTTACTCATTAACACTATTTGCTCCCCATCCTCCAAGTGTTTCATCAATATGTGTGTATGTGTATGTATCCGTGTACATATATGACTATTTATGTGTAATACACGTGACTTCTTCATTTCAAGTAAACCATGGAGCAATTCTGACTATGGAAGTGATGAGAAAAAAGGGACACATATTAGAAGGATCTTAGGTGTACATGAGCAAGGGTAATAAACTTCAAACACACCCAAACAGTGTACTTGAACCATACTATTTCATGCTAAGAAGCATGATACAACATTCTCTTACATATATGGTTGTGGGATATGGGGTCTTTTCTACCCCAACTTTAGGGTAGACAAAATAGTTTTATAGGCTACTCAAAAAGATGGAACATAATATGATTACTTTTTGTTACTTGAATTGTAACTGCATAAAAGAACTCGTAAGTCTTTATATCCAACTTTGTTAGAATTTCAGCCTTGTAGACTCTATTGGGCTATTTAGTTTGCATTTATTTTTGTAACCTGTTGAGAAGAGGACTGGATGAGATATTTATTCCATAGAGCTAGGGTCTCTGATATAGAGAGAAAACTCTAGAGAGTACAAGGCTTACGGAACCCGAAGGGTCACTAGGGGTTATGGAACTTGAAGGGTTACAAAGGGTTACGGAACCCGAAGGGACACGGGGAGTTACGGAACACGAAGGGTTACAAAGATAAATGTAAATATAATAACTCTAACACTCCCCCTCAAGCTGGAGCTGAGAAAGTTGCAGCTTGTAACAAAAAGAAAAAATATACACCACATCTTCACACGATGCATCATAATAACATATGTCTGTTGCTGGTAGAAGACCTCGCTCGAGGACAGGTCAGCTTTCAGGTCACCAGAACGTATCCATCCATGCATGTAGAGTCGTTGCGATATCAGGTCACCGGAACGTATCTCTGTCGTGCTTGCAGGTCACCGGAACATATTTCTGTCGTGTCTGGAGAAGAATCGTTGTAGAAAAAGTCCAACACGGAGTAGTATCGGGTCGTAAAAGAAGAAGTATACGCCCTGACGAAGAAGTCGATGCTCGGTGAAGACGGATGATCTGAGTAGTAGTCTGGAGAGTCGATCTGTCAATCATGATATCCTGAAGTATCATCTCTGACTCCCCTTCTCTCATACTTGATGGAATAAAGAGTATGGAACATCAAGTTGGGAGAAACAAACATTGGGAGAAATAAGTCGTGGTGAAGCAAGGATGTTGGAAGGGAGGCACTCCAGGCGGTGCCGGCGACGTAGGAGGTGCGGCTGGAGCTGTTGGAGCCTCGGGCGGCACTTTAGGTGCCACTGGAGGTGACAGCTAGTGTTGCTGGGGACTTGGACTGCCTTACGCGAGACCATGGAATCCACGAGCGATGCGGGAGCTCCAGCCCTCTCTCCTTGTCGGTGGAGAGAGGGCTGGTGGCGACGGCGGATTTAGGGTATTACGCTTCGGGCTAGACCGTTGCTCTGATACCATGTTGAGAAGAGGAATGGATGATATATTTATTCCATAGAGCTAGGGTCTCTTATATAGAGAGAAAACCCTAGAGAGTACAAGGGTTACGGAACCCGAAGGGTCACTAGGGGTTATGGAACTTAAAGGGTCACAGAGGGTTACAGAACCCGAAGGGTCACGGGGAGTTACGGAACACGAAGGGTTACAAACATAAATGTAAATATAATAACTCTAACATAACCCATTTACGAAAGCAATCGGTGGTGGAGCCCTCCTTAGGATCTTATTATATACAGCAATAATATCACTAGCAGATTCTAGAGGAAGTGGAAACCTCAATTTGTTACTCTTTTCCTTACTTGTTTATCATGTCAAAGTATGTAATATTGGAACAACCCTTTCGGTACAATTATTGGGCATGTGATAGTTATGTAGAGATACATCATCTTAATTTTACCTATTCCTATATAAAGAAGAGTAGCCCTTTCATATTGATCATGCTGTGTCTTTATCCCAAAAGATGCTATCCTTGAGAGTAAATGGATTAAGGTGTTTAGATTCGTCAAGTACGACCTAAGGCATGGATAGCAAATACAGAGATAAAATGGTTCCAGAAAAAAGGAGCATACCCTTTCACCGATTGTCCCTCCCCCTGGATGCTCAACTGTACAAAATAAAGTATAGAGATATCTTAGCAGAAAATCAAAAATATGCCTAACAGAGAGATCTCTTAAGCACCTTCTCGAGGAAAACAAAATAAATGTTTAGAACCGTGTACATATGACACAAGCTCTCCTTCACTTTATATTGTAAAACTGAGAATGAAAAAATATTGTTCCACCGGAATACCAATCTAGATGTCGATCAATTGATTAATATTTCCAATCTAAGTCATCACCAGCGACAAACCAGAAGCGTTTATAGAAGATGCATTTTGCCACCAATATATTATTCCCTGATACACTTCTTGGAATAAACAATAGTATAAATAACAATAAAAGAATCCATTTTTTAATATGAATAAGAACAAAAGCATTTTTTAATATGAATAAGAACAAAAGTAAGTCTGTTTTTCATTCAGTACACAGTGAAGTGAACGGCTGAGTTAATATCAGATCTCCAAAAGACCATTAAATACTGTTACTTTATTGATGACTCATCAGGTGGCATGACCACCTTAATTTTGATAGGCAAGGGAACATGCATCATGTTGTGAATATCTTCCGTAACATATAAGACGCAGCGCCTGAATGCTTAGCTTAGGGACACTTCACATCCAACTATCTTTTGGAGCAGATTCTGTGCCGTGTTAACATTGGTGAGGCACATCTTGAAGCCGTGTTTATCACCAACCATGCCAAACCCCCTCAAGATTGAAAAAGCCACCAACATCGAATAAGTAGTAGGGTTGATACACCTCATCAACTAGGCAGCCCGGATCTCAGTGAAAATCCTCATCTAAAGTGAAGACCTAAAAAACCTTCAATCTATGTAATCGTACAACTCGAAAAAATCTACCTTCAAAGCATACCTCTTCCAATCGGCAATAATCTCAAACATCATCATCAGTCAAATGCCTTCCCAAAAAAATGTACTAAGCCTTCTCCCACTATAAGTAGGGTCGGCTACATGGATTCTTGCTCAAATCCATGTTGAAAGATTCGACTATTTTTTACGCTGGCCGTCGACTGCCTAACGCAACCCCTGCAAGAGTGGGATTTGAACCCTGGTCTTTTGTGTTGTAGACACACTGTACTACCACACGACCATTAAGTGGTAGACACACTATTCGTCAAATGCCTTCCCAAGGTGAAGGAAAAATAGAATTGTTTATTCATCGTAGCCCTGGAGCTCTCTTATATACGAGAAAAGCTCTATAGGAAAATTACATAAAGAAGACAAGATAAATAAGAAATATAAATAAACCTCTGAGAGATACAAATATTTCAACACTCCCCCTCAAGCTGGAGCATATATGTCTATCATGCTCAGCGTGGAACAGCAGCGATGAAAAGGTCCTCTAACAAGGACTTTGGTGAACATATCTGCAATCTGGTCACCTGACCTAACATGAGACGTAGAAATGAGTCTCTTATGAATTAGATCTCGAGTGTAATGACAATCTTTCTCGATGTGCTTGGTTCTTTCATGGAATGTTGGATTATATGCTATGAACAGAGTAGTTTGGTTGTTGCATTGGAGGTGCATGGGAATAGACACCTCAATAGTTAGGTCAGTTAGGACGAATCTGACCCACGTCATCTCCTTGCTCCCTTGTGTCATAGCTCTATACTATGATTCAGCACTAGATCTAGCCACCATTGTTTGTTTCTTACTCATTAATGAAACCAATGAGCTCCCTACAAACACAGTGAAACCTGATGTGGACTTCCTGTCCTTAGGACATCCTGCGTAGTTTGCATCAGCGCACCCTGTCACTGTAAGAGATGTATCTCTTCGGAACAAGAGTCATGCACATGGAGAGGACTTCAGATATCTCAAGATCATATTTACTACATCAATATGGGCGTGCCTAGGTTGCTCCATAAACTGGCTGACTCTACTAACTGCAAATGATATATAAGGCCTGGTGATTGTGACATATAACAGCTTCCCTACAAGTTCTCGATATCTTCTCTTGTCAATTTCTTCAGAATCATCATCATAGAGCTTGGTATTAGGATCCATAGGAGTGGTAGTAGGCCTACATCCTGTCATGCCTGCCTCAATCAGGAGATCAATAACATATTTCCTTTGCGTAATTACCATGCCCCGTTGATTCCTTGCAAATTCAAGACCAAGAAAATAACGAAGATTGCCAAGGTCCTTGGTCACAAATTGTTGTCCAAGGAAATCCTTAGTTGCTTGAATACCCTACTCATCATCCCCAGTGACGATGATGTCATCTACATAGACCAGTATAGAAATAGTACCTCTCTGGGATCTCTTCACAAAAAGAGAGCTATCTGCAGTAGATCTAATAAACCCTTGTTAAATCAACTCAAAGAGATGTTGAAACCAAGCCCTTGGACTCTGTTTAAGATCATAAATCGCCTTGTGAAGTATAAATACCATATGTGACTCCCCCTCAGCAGAAAACCCTGATGGTTGATACATGTAGATTTACTCCCGCAAGTAACCATACAAGAAGGCATTTTTGACATCCAACTGAAATAGATGTCAGTCGTGTACTACATCGATAGAAATTGGGATCCACAGAGTGGCAGGCAACAGAGGAAAACATATCTTGGTAATCCATTCCATACATCTGGGTGAATCCAGGAGCAACCAGTCTGGCTTTGCATCTGCCCACTGTACCATCAACACGGTGCTTCATTGTAAACACTCACTTGCTCCCCACAACAGATGCATCAGGGGGAGCATCAACAACACTCCATGTGCCTCGAGATTGCAACGCTGCCATTTCTTCCTCCATAGCAAGATGCCATTGACTAACTTGCAATGTTTCTTGGTATGACCTTGGTATCTCCATTGTAGACAGATCCACAACAAACCTCTAAAACTCCTTTGAAGGACGTGTAAGAGAGACATGGGAAGTAAGGGGATACATAGTGCATGTACACCTCTGCTTCCATAGTGCAATGGGCATATCAAGATCCTCAGCCTCCTCAGTGATAGGAACATCTATAATCTCATGCTCATCCTGTTGTAAATGCAAATCACCTCTTTTCAAAAAAAATACAAATTACCAGTGCCATCAGTACAAACCAAGTGTTCAGAACATACCAAGGGCGTGCTGGATGTTGGAGGAGGCACATGAGCATGACGTCAGTGCTGGTAATCCCATGGAAAACATAAGGGTGTAACAGGTGAAGTTCGTAGAGGCGGTGGAGGTGGAGGTGGAGATGGTGACGAAGGTGGTGAGGAAGTAGAGTTCGGTGCAGACAAAATTGGAGATAAAGGCATGTATACCTCTTCTCCAGTCTCCAAAAAAATCAGCTTATCACATGTAGGATAGAAGAATGTAATAGACTCAAAGAAAGTGCCATCAGAACTAACATAATACTTCCTAAAAACAGGGTCAAAACAACGGTATCCCTTTTGAGTATGGCTATCTGGGACTGTGTCAATGGAGCATTGTTGGCTTAGCAGTCAAGGGGATGAAACCATGAAGCTTCTCAAACATAACCCTTAGAGAGGTGTAGAGGGTATGTAGAGGACGTCCATTCTACTTCGAAGTGAAGATATCATGTTGGAATTGCAATATCTTCGATTCATTTTTACCGAGGAATGTGTGGCAGTGAGAATGTCTCACATAGCCTTTGCAGTAGGCTGACTCAAAATATCATTGGATATCTCCATTGACACAGTCCTAGATAGCCATACGCGCGCATACGCATTGCCTGCCTCCCATGAGGCATTAACCCCAGTCTTGTTGCTAGGTACATCATGTGTGAGGATGTGCTTCGTACCGTTAAACTGCATTAGGCTCATAAATCGCATAGCCTATAGATCAAAATTTGTCCCATCCATCTTGACAATGGGTGTTGGACCTTTAAAGGCACCCAAGGATGAGATCTTGGCTTTGGAGCCAACTCTGTTGCCTGACATGACGACAACAATGACAGACCGGGGTTGTAGATAAAATTGGTTGTCTACACAATCACATAGGAAGTCGGTTATGGGTGTAGACTCATACCACAACCTCTTCCATCTGTTTGAGGTCTCTCTAGGTAACTAGAATGATTTTAGATGGCCAAATCAACCCTAGAAACCCAAGGATCATACCTCGAAACTGTCGAACAGGGCCCCTAGTCAGCCGCACGGCCCCTAGGACGAAGATGGAGTTCACGGGGGGTTAGGGACGACCGACAGCCC
Source organism: Ottelia alismoides (assembly GCA_037367405.1). Lineage (NCBI taxonomy): Eukaryota > Viridiplantae > Streptophyta > Magnoliopsida > Alismatales > Hydrocharitaceae > Ottelia > Ottelia alismoides. The sequence goes on from JAZKJV010001217.1 coordinate 87,739, forward strand.
TAGGCCATTATACCAAGGGTCGGCGATAGCAGCCTCGGTTGATGCTGCTGTGCGGCGGCGTTGGCCAATGCTGTTGCGCGAGGCGTTAGGGTTTTGGGTGGGTGGGATATCTAGGGCACATTCTCCGGCCTAGGACCGTCGCTTTGATACCATGTGAAAAAGGAAAAATAGAATTGATTATTCATCGTAGCCCTAGAGCTCTCCTATATAGGAGAAAAGCTCTATGGGAAAATTACATAAAGAACACAGGATAAATAAGAAATATAAATAAACCTCAGAGATATACAAATATCTCAATAGGGTAGAACCGATATTGCAAAAGGGTTCAAGTGTCATCTCATTTGAACTCCTCTGGATGCATTCCCAATTACTACCTCATTGGAGTGCTACATAACAAAACTAAAGTCCTTAGGTAGACCATGAGAATTCTCCTTCTTTGGTATACTTGAATGATCATCCATTTCTATCTCTTTCTCATTTTTCAATCTATGTGGTTGAGTGCTTTTATTTTTTCGAACGAAACACCGGTTAGCTCTCTCTTTCCCTTTGGAGACGTAATGTGTGGGCGAGGGAGGAAGCATGAGGTCCTCCGGTGGGCGATCCGAGTCGGTGAGAGCGCCTGCATGTTTCAGGAAGTGGACCGACAGGGAGACAAGACTTCAGCGAGGGGGGAAGGGGCATGTAGGCGAGATGAAGGTGGCAATGAAGCCGGGGCGGGAGCTTGGGAGGTGGTCGGAGGGAGGAAGGTCAGGCGGCGAAAGACCGCGGGAGCCATGGGCTCTTCTTCGCGCTCTTTCCCCAAGCCTATCGGGAAGGGGTGTTTCCGATATGGCTCCATGGCTCATTAGGCTAGGCAATGCCGGGAGTCGATCCGGTGCTTCAGATATCGGCGGCACGCTCACAGGTCTCGCAACTGCCCTCTGACCCAGGGGGCCCCCATGAGTCTGGCTGGACAGGCTCGATGGTGGGAGAGGGAGGTGGCCTGGGAGATGCTCTGTTTCGGGGATCTTCTGACACCGGGTTGGTCTCTGCCGCGCGTTTCATGGGAGATATTGTGCAACTATCGCCCTAGTGGGTCATGGCTAGGGGGCTTGCTGAGTTTGAGTACAAGGAGTTGCTGCGATGGTCAAAGGCGGGAGGGACCCTGCTGAGATGGCGAACTCCGAGATTCTCGGACGGAGCGAGGCAGCCAACGTCGGCGGCCCGCATTCGTCTATCGGGAGTTCCGATCGTAGTGCGCAAGCTGGAAGATTTTTGGGAGCTGTTACGTGAGGTGGCGGGGGTGCTAGAGATCGAGACCTCTGGATGTCTTCCCGGAGAACCATTAGACCCAGTGGTTAAGGTGAGGAAGATCTTGGGAGAGGCGTTGGGGTGGGGGAGGCTTCATGTAAGAGGGAGGCAGGTTCTTGTGCACCTGGCTGACGCGGGTCGGGTTGCTGGTGATAAGCAGTGTGAGGGGGTCTGCGACTCGAAGGCGGAGGGGTGCCATGGTGATCGACCATCTTCGGAGGAGGGGGCCATCGGGGGGGTTGGAGCCGGTGACGGTGGGGGCCCCACCGGTGGAAGCTGGAGGGTCGTCTTGGCGGCAAGGTCAGCTCGTGGAGTCAAGCATGAAGTTGGGGGAGAGGAAGTGTTGCATTTCGATAAAGCGTAGGAATGTGAATCGTCCCCTCAGCTCTTGAGGTGTATCCGCTTCGGGACCTTCCTGGGTGACGTGGCTCTTCGGATCCAGGGCTCGTTGAGGGGTGAGATCGCCTGCAAGGAGCACGCCGAGTTAGTTGGCTCGATGGTCAACCCATTCGGGCCGCTCCGACATCACCTGATGGACTTGTGTTGTCGGGTCTACCCGAAAGAAATGTTGTGGTGGCCCGGCTTGGATCGCGGTTCTCGCCCCATGCGGGGCGGCCCTTTCGCAGTTGCGCCTGCCATCCGAACCAGCCAGTGTGGAGGCGCCGGTTTCGCGAAGACGACCGTCGAGGGAGGAAGCCGAGAAGGGCTCGCAGAATCCTATCTACATCGGCAATCAGACCCAGCGTACTGAGGAGGAGGGAAGGGAACCATCTACGAATGCTTTGGACTCCGCCCTCAGTAGGGATGGGTCCCAAGGCAGCACGGAAAGCCACACCGAAGAAGCCCTCCCTACGGATGAGAGCAGGGGACATTGTTTGAAGAGAAGACGACCCCGGCAACGCAGCATCTGAGAACCGACCGGGAATGGGACCGGAGGCAGCAAAGCGACCACGTCACGCTGCAAATTGCAACTGCAGGGATAGCGGATGGGGAGCCTCTTTCGATTGTTGCCTTCGATGGTGTGGTGGAACCTAGGGCTCCCCGAATGCCCTCTGTGCTGGTAGAGATGGAGGAGGGGCCCTTCCAAATTCGAGGCTCCATATGCGAGACGAGCGTGTAGCAGGCGGGAGAGGAGGCTGGAGTTGGCGAGGAGCGCTCTGGGGGAGGTGCAATTCGTCCCCGAGAATGCAGGGCTTCGGAGGAGGGGACGATACTGGTTACATCTAACTGGTTCCACGTCCTTGACAGAGCGGTGCCGGAACGTCTGGGTTTGGTCCCACCGAAGAAGACAGCAAATACTTTATGCCGATAAAGATACTATTTTGGAATGTCAGAGGATTGGGTCGGTCGGAGAAGCAGATGACCGTGAAGAACCTCATCCTGGAGGCTGAGGTGGATATTGTTCTTCTCCAGGAAACCAAGCTTGCAGGCGGAAGGGAGGATGCTATGAGAGATCTAAATGGGGGCAATTGGTTTGCTTCAGCATAGTTGCAGGCTGGGGGGGCGGGTGGCCTGATGATTGCTTGGAAGAACGACTACTTTGATCTCTTGGGAGATTCCAGGTTGCAACACTGCTTGTCGGTGTCGCTTAGGGATTCGGATCATGAATATTTATGGGCTGACTAGCGGAGGCGGAGAGAATCTGGCAGGGGAGCTCAAGCAGCTGGGCACTGAGTATGCAGGCAGAGCGTGGATCATTGGAGGGGATCTCAATGTTACATTGGTGGCGGAGGATCGGCCACAGGGGTTGGGGGGCAAAGATCCGGGCTCCGAGGACTTTCGTTGTGTGGCATATAGTTTGGGCCTTTCCTTATTTGATGCTATGGGCTGCAAGTTCACTTGGCGCAATGCGAGGGCCAGATCAAGGTTGGATAGGTTCCTCCTATCGCAGCCAGCCGTGGAGTTGTTCCCCACTTCTCGCACTTGGGCTTTTCTGCGAGCTCAGTCAGACCATACCCCGATTCTATGGTCCTCGGGGGAAGGCGGGAGGGGCAGGTTCTTCTTCAGATTTGAGAAAAGTTGGTTGCTCGAAGAAGGGTTCAGGGAGATGGTTGCGGAACAATGGAGGAGGTGCACGCCAGAAGGCACCGTGGTGTCTAGATTTGCAATGAAGCTGCGAAAGTTGAGGTCCTTTCTTATTGCCTTTGGCCGGGAGGCAAGGGAAAGGAGAAGAGCTAAGAGAGTGGAGTTACAGGCAGAGATCTCCAGGCTGGATTCAGTGGAAGACGATAGGGGTCTCACCCAGGAGGAGTTGGCAGAGAGGCTTGTTCGCATGGAGGAACTGCTCCTCGAAGATAAGAAGGAAGAGGCGGAATGGCGTGAAAAATCTGGGCAGTAGTGGCTAAGGGAAGGTTACGCCAACACAATATTCTTTCACACCATGGCCTCTGGGAGAAGATGAAGAAACTTCTTGCATGAGATAGAGGTGGGAGGAGTCTGGGTGTCGGGGGAGACTGCGTTGGGGAAGGCGTTGAGGGATCACTTCGCTGAAGCTTTCCGGAGGAAAAGGGGGAGCGGTTGGGGGTGGCTGGGAAGGGGCGTGGGGTCCCTTTCAGAAGCGGAGACAGCTTCCCTGGTATCCCACTTCTCAGAAGAGGAGATGAAGCGGGCAACTTGAAGCTTAAAAGGGGACGGGGCTCCGGGCCCGGATGGGTTTCGGTGCTTTTCTATAGAGAATTCTGGGACCTTCTGAGGTCCGAAATTGTGGAGGTTATCAATGAGTTCAGTATGGAGAACATAGGGTTTGAGAAGATCAACCGCGCGTTACTCTTCTTGTTGCTGAAGAAGGATACCCCTACTAATGTTGATGACTATAGGCCCATTGCGCTCTTTAATGCTATTTAGCTTATCGTGGCCAAGGTGTTTGCTAACAGACTCAAGTCGGTGTTGGCTCGGTGGTGATGGATGAACAGTCGGCTTTCATCCCAGGGAGGCAGATGGCAGATGGGCTTGTTATGGCGTCAGAGATCTGTATGGATTGGAAAAGGTTGGGACGAGGGGGGTTCTATGGAAGATCGACTTTGCGAAGGCCTATGACTCAGTGAATTGGAGGTTCCTCTGGATATCTTTACGTGAAAGAGGATTCCTTGAGCAGTGGATTGACTGGATGAAGAGGTGCGTCACCACCTCGTCTTTTCCGGTCTTGGTGATTGGCAAACCTGAGGGGGGGATATTTTCAGCCGCAGAGAAGGGTCAGACAGGGTTGCCCGTTGGCCCCGTTGCTGTTCGTTTTGGTCGTGGACATCTTGGGAGTTCTGTTTATAGAGGCAGTGGAGGCGAGATAGTGCGAAGGTTATCGTAGGGAGGAGATCTCCATCCCCCTCCTACAGTACGTGGATGACACCGTTCTCTTTCTGGGAGGAACCGAGGAGCAAAATTCGAATGCGGTTCAGTTGGTCGAGATATTTGGTGGCATAGCGAGTTTGGAGATTAACAAGAGTAAGTCTATCGTGATACCGTTTAAAATGAGAGAGGGTGAGCGGAACGGTGTGGCTACGGTTCCAGGTTGCCCCCAGGGGAACCTCCTAATTCACTACCTGGGTTTGCCTCTGGTTATGGGAAAACTGAGGTCGGCGGACTGGGATGACGTCATTAGGCGGATGGAGCGGAAACTGGCGGGCTGGAAAGCGGTTACCCTGTCCAGAGTGGGTAAACTCGTTCTTTTGAAGCATGTACTATCAGCGATACCGATCTTTTTCTTCTCCACCAGGTGGCTGCCTGCGGGGGTTAGAAGGAAGATTGAGTCCCTTATGAGGAGGTTCTTCTAGACAGATGGGAGGCAACAGAGACACGGTATGCAATTGGTTAGATGGGAGGAAATGACAAGGAACCGTATGGATGGTGGGATGGGAAATCGTGATGTGGAGAATATGAATAAGGCACTCATCTCGAAGTGGATCATAAAATTTGGGGGTCTTCAACTTCTCTTGCGGTTAGATTAATGAGGAAGATCTATGGTGTAACAAGCCGGTTCAACGTGAATAGGGTTCGTTTTGAATCCCCCCTTTGGGTTGGTATCAGTGTGGTATTGCCGCAGCTTGTCACTAAGGTTCGTCCAAAGGTTGTGGACGGCAATCTGTTTCGATTATGGAGGGATGATTGGACGGGAGAGGGGAAGCTTGAGGAGAGATTCCGTTAGTTGTTTGCTCTAGCGGCCTCGAAGGAGGCTATCCTAGCGCAGACGGTGCAAGCGGGAAGTTGGGTGCCTTTGTTCTTGACGGATCTTTCAGAGCAGCGCTTGGAGGAGTTCTTGGTTTTGCAGGGGACGCTACCCCAGGTGAGTTCGTTATCCAAGGGCAATGACCATTTCGAATGGCAGGACAAGGGGTTTACCATGAAGAGAGCCTACGAAGGTTTTAACATGCGAGAGCAAGAGCAGGAACGGGGCCTGACGGATGACGTCAACATAATTTGGGCTGCAAATATCCCTAGCAGGATCAAGGTCTTTTGTGGTGTCTGAGAAGAGGTGGCTTATTGGAGAAGGTGCGCAGAGGTAGATTGTTGGGTCTAACGGACTCTCGTTGTGACAGATGTGAGGAGATGGATCAAGATTCTGACCGCCTCTTTCTGAGGTGACAGGGTTCGGCTCAGGTGTGGAGGCACTTGGGGATTCTATGGCTGGATATGGGGAGCTTGCCCAATTTCTGGGCGTCTCTTAGGCGGGTGGGCAGCGGACCCACAGAAGATCGTTTGAAGCCATTCGCGGCGTTATGGGCCATCTGGATGGGCCATAACGAAAAGATTTTCAACAACCAGAATTTTTATGAAGAAAACGTAGTGGCTCATTGTACCGCGTTGTATAAATCGTGGATACCGTGATAATGTAAACAATTTTTTTATGTATTAATAAAATCTAGAACAAGTGGGGACCCCCACGATGGGGGTTCACCCGATCTTTCATCAAAAAAATAGTCTTATTTTTAATATCATATAGGCTTTGCTCAGTAAAGAGTATCGCAAGAAGATGCCTTCTTCACTCTTTGTTTCAAACTTGTCAAGATTATCCTTTTAAGAACAAAAGACTTACATCCAAAAATAAGCAATTAGTCTATCCTTGGTGAACGATTGAAATAAAGCTCAATGGGTGTCTTAATCCAGGATGGATCAAATTTTTATTAAGACATAACAAGTAGTGCTTATGGCCTCTGCCAAAAGTAACAAGGGATGTCGGATTCACAAAGCACAGTCCGAGTGCATTCCTGAAGAGTCTACACCATTATGAGGTGATGTTCTACATGTAGAAAACTTGTGCTTAATCACATCCTTTGTACAACTACTCAGAAAAATTCTCATTTTCGAACTTACCGATTATGATCACTGCTTAACTTAGTGATAATAGTTCCTTATTCATTTTGGTGAAAAGAATATAATGACATAATTAATCTGAGGACCATATGGATTTCTTATTTAGAAAGGACAAACCAAAAGAACAAACCATGGAGAGTAAATTACATAATAGAGACATAATAAATAAGCATATACAAAATAACTCTCAACATTCCCCATTAAGATGGAGCAAAGACGTTATCATGCTTAGCTTTGAACAACACCTCTGGAAAAGCCTCCTGACTAGGGCCTTGGTGGAAACATATGTTGTCTATTCCGCTGAGCTGATGTGAGAAGTAGAGATAAAGCCTTTCTGTAACAAATCCCATTTCTAATGGAAATATACCTCAATGTGTTTGGTCCTCTCATGGAAAGAAGGATTGTTGACAATGAATATAGCAGCCTGCTATTGCAAAAGCAACTTTATGAGAAGAGGCCAGTCAACAACTAAGTTTGTTAGAATGGATATGGCCTACATCATCTTAGTGCTTCCATGCTTCTCCGTATTATGACTCTGCACTAGATCTAGTAACTACAGTCTGCTTCTTACTTTTCCATCAGATCAAAGAATTCCCTATGAAAATCGTAAAAGCAGAGGTAGACTTAATCTCTTTATGGCATCTTGCATAGTCAGCATCTACACGTGTCGTGATGGCAAGAGAAGTCCCTCTACCAAAAAATAGCATTGTACCTGGAGAAGACTTCATATACCTTAAGATCATGTGAACAACATATGTGTGAGCCTGTCGTGGTTACTCTATAAATCGAGTTACTTTGCTCACTACAAAGGAGATATCTAGCTTGGTAATAGCCATGTAGAGAAGCTTTCCAACAAGCTCCTTGTATCTCCTTTCTCCACTTCATATGCATCATCATCGTATAACATCATGCCGGGATCCATGGGAGTAGTGGCAGGCCAACAGTCTGCCATGCTTGTCTCTAGGAGAGGATCTATAACATACTTCCTCTGTGTCATCACAAGACCCCTCTGATTCCTGGAAAATTCAAGCCCAAGAGAGTATCGTAGGTCACCAAGGTTATTGTGGCAAACTGATGTCCAAGGAATGACTTAACCTCATCAATGCCATGTAATCTCGTGTAACAATAATGTCATCAACAAAAATCAGGATGACAACAATACCCATGTGTCCTATGTACAAAGAACGAGTGATCTGAACTCGATCTCGTGAAGCAATGTTCTTCAATCAAGTCTAAAAGCTTCGAGAACCATGCTCTGGGACTCTGATTAATGCTATAAATAGCCTTATGAAGTCTTCGTAACTTCTGGCACTCCCTCTCAACAACAAACACAGGTTGTTGTTGCATATAAACCTCCTCATGCATGTTGTTGGTTCTCGGACACCAACTGATGGGGGTGTGAGCGAATCAAATTATAGGACTTGGATCGCAGCAATAAGAATCCCAACAACAAACATTGCATTACATAGCACTTTTAATCATAAAATAAGCAATCAACCACAAGTGCACAAGTATTTAATGTATAAACCCTCCTAGGTAAAAATCACGACCAAAGTCTCCCGACTCGGTCTTTCAACTTGACTCATATAGGTCTTCCACTAACATGTGTTGCTTTTATGATAAACCCAACTATATTACGACCTAAGTTGATTACACAGTCAACTCCATCATATACAACAAGTTGTTCCAGACAATTTACAACCGTCCTACATTTAAGTAAAAACCAAACAACCTCAATACAACAACAAAGGCTTTTCCCATATTAAGTAGGGTCGGCTACAAGGATTCTTTGCCTCCATTCAGATATATCTTGGGTCATTCTCAGGCATAGATCCAAAAAACTAAGATCCCTTCGTATATGTTGGGAGAAAAAAACGTAGATCGATTATTCAGAAAACCCTAGGCTCTCTTATATAGGGAGAGACCTTAAGGGTAAATTACACAGTGGTCCATAAACGACAAAGAAATAACGAAGAGGTACATAAAGAGATAATAATAATAATAACTATCTCTACACTCCCCCTCAAGGTGGAGCATAGATGTCTATCATGCTCAGCTTAGATGAACATCTCTGAAAAGGTCCTCTGAGCAATGGCTTGGTGAATACATCTGCAGTTTGATCTCCTGAGCTCACATGTGTAGTAGATATCAATCCTCTCTGGATCAAGTCTCTAGTGTAATGGCAGTCAACTTCAATATGCTTGGTTCTTTCATGAAAAGCTGGATTGTTGGCAATGAATAAGGCTGTCTGATTGTCACACTGAAGCTTCATAGGTAGAGGCACAGCTACATGTCGATCTTCTAGTACGGATCGAACCCACATCATTTCCGTGTTGGCTTGAGCCATGGCCCTATATTCGGATTCGGCACTGGACCTTGCCACAACAGTTTATTTCTTGCTTTCCAAAGAAACCAGAGAGCCTCCAACAAAAACTGTGAACCCTGAGGTTGATTTTCGATCCTTAGGGCATCCTGCATAATCGGCGTCTGCACACGCTGAGATAGATAAATCTGTGCCCTTTCTGAATAGCAACCCTGAAGCTGGAGAAGACTTCAGATACCTCAGTATCATGTATATAGCATCCATGTGAACTTGTCTTGGCTGCTTCATAAATTGGCCCATCCTGCTTACTGCAAATGCAATATCTGGACGAGTTATGGTAATGTAAAGGAGTTTTCCCACCATTTCTCTATATCTCCTCTTATCTACTTCATCAGTATCACCATCATACAACTTCATGCTAGGGTCCATGGGAATAGTTGATGGTTTGCATCCATCCATGCATGTCTCAATCAGGAAGTCTGTAATGTACTTCCGTTGGGTCATCACCAAGCCCTGTGCATTCCTTGCAAATTCCAACCCCATAAAATATCTTAGGGTTCCAAGATCCTTTGTAACAAACTGACGGCCTAGGAATGCCTTCGCCCTTTCTATGCCCTGAACATCATCTCATGTAACAAGAATATCATACACATAGACCATAATAACCACCGTACCTGTCGATGACTTCTGGACAAACAACGAGTGGTCTGCATTTGACCTCTTGAATCCCTGTTGCTCAATAAGGTTGAAAAGCTTCTGGAACCATGCTCTTGGACTCTGTTTGAGGCCATATATTGCCTTGTGAAGTCTACAGACCATCTGCTTCTCCCCCTCAGCAGTAAACCCAGGTGGCTGCTGCATGTAGACTTCCTCCTGTAGATCCCCGTACAGGAAGGCATTCTTGACATCCAGTTGAGATATACTCCATTCACAAACCACGGCCACAAATAAGAGAATGCGAAGGGTAGAATGTCTAGCCACTGGAGAGAAAGTGTCCATGTAGTCTACGCCATAGGTCTGTGTAAACCCACGGGCGACCAAACGTGCTTTGTACCGATCCAAAGTGTCATCTGCATGATATTTAACTGTGAAAACCCACTTACAGCTCACAATAGATGCATCAGGAGGAGCAGGAACCAACGACCATGTGCCACGGGACTGCAAGGCACGCATCTCTTCTTCCATAGCTAATCTCCAGCAATCACTCTTCAAAGCTTCCTGGTAGGTCCGTGGTATATCCACGGAAGACAAAGCTGAGGCAAATCTCTGAAAGTCACCAGTGAGACGGTGAAACGAGACCTGTGACGCAAATGGATAAGAGGCACACAGCCGCTTCTGCTTCCGAATAGCAATCGGAATATCAAGATCATCATCTGCTGCACTGGATGGTCTAGTGTCTTCCTGCACTGAAGAATCCTGCACATGTACCAAATCTGACCCGTCAGTAGTAATGCCATCTGAATATACATGAGGCGTGATGGGTGGCTGACGTGTAGCCTGAGCAGGACCTGACCGACGCGTATAGAATTTTGGTAGAGGTGAAATGGGAGGTCGTGGAAGAGTTGGAGGAGGAGGAGGTGGTGGTGGTGCTGGCGTGGAGGCAGGTACAAGGGAAGACTCAAGTGAACTCCAAGTAGGTGGTGGAGGAACATAGACATCATCATTGGTAGTGGATGGTACCAGTCCGTCACCTGCAGGAGAAAAATACATGACAGACTCAAAGAAAGTGACATCAGCACTCACGAAGTACTTCTTATTTATAGGATCATAACACCGGTAGCCCTTCTATGTCCTGGAATAACCAACAAAGACGCACTTGACTGCTCTAGGAGAGAGTTTGTCAAGTTCGGGAGACAGAAGATGAACAAATGCCACAGTACCAAAGACACGTGGAGTCAGTGAGAATAATTCCTTGTCAGGAAAAATAAGAGAAATACGTATCTTCTCACCAAGAACAGAGGATGGCATTTGATTGACCAGATAACATGCAGTAAGAACAGCGTCCCCCCAAAAAGAAATAGGAGCACAACTCTGAATCAACAGGGTTCGAATAATATCTTGGAGATGGCGATGCTTTCTTTCCGCCACACCATTCTGCTGAGATGTATATGCACAAGTAGTTTGGTGAATAATGCCCTTTGATGAAAGAAATTGAGAAAGTGACCGTGTGCAAAATTCTAGGGCATTATCCATCCGAATATATTTGACTGAAGAAGAGAAAACATTGTGCACTTCATTAATTAAATTCTTGATCACATCTCCTGCTTCATATTTATTCTTCAAAAGAAAGACCCATGATACACGAGAGAAATCATCCACTACTACAAGATAAAATCTGTGCCCCTGATGATCGGGTACACGACTCGGACCCCATATATCTATATGTAACAACTCGAATGGGGAGCTACTGTTCCGACTCTGACGACACGGAAAGCTCGACCGATGATGCTTTCCCAACTGACATGCTTCACAGCGAAAGGACGAACTAGGAGAGATCTGGGGCGGAAGATGGCGCATTTTCTGGAGCGAAAGGTGACCAAAACGGAGATGCCAGATGTACGGAGAAACTGGTCTGACAGAATGAGAGGAGACGTCTGCATAGGAATCCCGAACCAGCCGATATAGACCATTCTGCTCAGAGCCACAGCCAATCACCCTGCCCGTTGGTATGTCCTGAAAAATAAGAGAAGACGGGTCAAATATAGCACGACAATGCAAATCCTTCGTAATCTGACTAATAGATAACAGATTCATTGAGAACTCAAGAGCATGTAGGACATTCTGTAGATGCATAGTGGAGGATAGGAAGACCTCCCCCTGTCCAACAAGGGGTGAATGAGTACCATCTGCGATCTGCACTGAGCGGCCGTGAGGAATGTCCCTGTAGGACTGTAGTCTGTCTCTATCTCGGGCCCGATGATGTGTGGTCTCCCGATCTATAATCCAATCAGAGATATCATGAGACGGTGTGAATGCAGTAAATCTACCTGAGGTACTAGCAGAAGATGAACTGGTGGAGGCTGTAGCAGCAACATCTGAAGGTCCACCAGACGAATCACCAGATGAATGTGGCATAATATCTCGGAGACGTGCCACAAGTTCGTCAAAACGATTATCTGCAGTAGATGGTAACGGGGACTGAGAATGCTCTGCAACACGTGCCGATGCGGGGAACCCATGCTTAGAATAGCATGTCTCCTCCGAGTATCCTGTGCGGTGACAATAGGAGCATGTCTGACTGAAGCGACCACCCCTTCCCTGGGGTCCACGTCCACGTCCACGACCAGAAGACGGGCCACCTCTCCCACGCGAGACTGCCATCGCTGATGGGGGTGGAGTAGAAGAGCTGGAGGAGACTGGAATGCGACTGAGTCTCCTGTAAACATCCTCCACTGGAGGAATAACTGCATCAGCTAGGATCTGAGACCGGGCGGCGTCATATTCAGGATCAAGAGCCGCAAGTAGAACACCCACCATGGTGGCGTTCCAAAACGTCTTCTGTTGTTCAGGAGTAGCAGTGAGTGGGATAGTATTGTATAACTTCTCAAACATCCCTCTTAGGGATGTGTATAAGGAGTGAAGAGGTCTGCCGCTCAGCTTCATTGTGAATATGTCATGCTGAAGCTGTAACATCTTGGTATCATTTCGCACCTGCGAATATGTAGCGCCGAGAATATCCCACATCGCCTTGGCAGTGGGCTGATGGAGGACATCATTAGCAATCTCCATCGTCAATGTACCAGACAACCAGACCTTTGCGTAGGAGTCATCAGCCTCCCATGAGGCATATATCCCTGTCTTCTCTGCGGGCTCATCTTCGGTAAGAATGTGCTTCTTACCATTCGACTTCATGAGGCTCATGAACTGCATAGCCCAGAGCTCATAATTCGACCCGTCCATCTTTACTATTGGCGCAGGACCTTTGAATGCGCCGGTGGAGGGCATATCGACCTGACATACTGCCGCTGGAGAAGAACTAGGGTTTGTAGACAAAGTAATGAATGTCTACACAAACTGCATCGGATTCGAGTGCGTATGTAGACGTTACGCACTCAAATCCATCTATCTGGTGGAAGAAACGAGGTTGGCTAGGGCACGCCGGAGATGAAGCCCCCTAAGGGGCTAGCAGCAAGACGGGAAGCCGCCTATAGACCTTGGCAGCTGGAATGGAGGACCGCCCAAGTGGTGGCGGCGCGGCAAGGAGGCCGCCTGGGGAGGGGTGGTGTGGATCGGCGGCTGGAGGGGGTCCGCCTGGGAACTGTCGGCGGCGGGCTGGGGGCCGCCTGGGGATTGGTGGCAGCGGGGAGAGGCCCGCTGGGAGGGAGGGGTGGCGGGGAGAGGCCCGCTGGGGAGGGAGGGGCGGCGGGGAGAGGCCTGCTAGCGGAGGGAGGAGAGGGGGGCCGGAGATCGGCGCCGGGGAGGAGAGAGTGGCGGGTGGGGAGAGCCCTAGGGCGGCTCTGATACCATGTTGGGAGAAAAAAAACGTAGATCGATTATTCAGAAAATCCTAGGCTCTCTTATATAGGGAGAGACCTTAAGGGTAAATTACACAGTGGTCCATAAACGAGAAAGAAATAACGAAGAGGTACATAAAGAGATAATAATAATAATAACTATATCAACAGTATAGTATCATTCCAACACTTCTTGGGCCTTCCTCGCCCTCTCTTAGTTGGCTCAACATCTCAAAACTCACATCTCCTAATCGGTGCATCAGTCGATCTCCTTTGCAAATGGCCAAACCACCTTAAGCAGTTTTTTCGCATCTTATCCTCGATTGGAGATACACCAAGTTTCATTCTGATTACATCATTCCGAATCCGATCTTTACGTATCTGTCCACACATCCATCTTAGCATTTTCATTTCTGCCATTGTTGTAAAAGTCGGCCGACTAAGCCGACTAGTCGGCCCGACTAGTCGAGTCGGGGGATAGCCGACTCGACTAGGCCTAGTCGGTCATTAGTCGATCAACCCGACTAATCGGGCCGACTACAAGGTCGACTTTTACATAGAGAATTTTTTTTTTAGTTTTTCTATTTTTTAAAGCAAACTTATTCTAATATGCTTAATGTTTTATCCAAAGTCAATTATTTCTTTAATTTCATTATGATAGTATAGAAAATGTAGAAATCAATGTAAATATATAAGAATATATGTATACAAAATGATTTATATATTTAAAAGAATTAAAAAATTCAAAACTGACTAATGACCGACTAAATCCGATTAGTCATCTGGCTGCCGATTAATCCTTAGTCAGTGATCCCCCTGACTGAGTACCGACTACCGCTTTCTGCAACCTTGATTTCTGCTATTGCCATTTTCTGCACATGTCTATGGTTCACAGGCAATTGGATTAAACCAAACAACCTCAATATCAAAGTAAATAAGCAACAAAGATTGAGGTAAACTAAAATGATCTTACAGAGCGAGGAGCGAGCTCCTAAGATGAATCACGGAAGACCAGACCTGTTGGATTAAAGCACAGAACAGAATACTTATTATGTGGAAAACGTCCTTATTGTCACGAGGTGGGCACTTGATATTTGTTAAAACTGTTCTGAACTATGTTCTTCTTCATGTCATTAAGACTGATCCAGTTGGGATACATTATAGCTTAGAGAAGGTTAATTTCCTGAGGAACCACACGTCATTTGTCAAAACGCAGGGAGCATCCACCTAGTTCACTGGGATACTGTTGCACTCCCTAGGAAGGATAGAGGATTTGGAATCCCTTTCTTCGATACCATAAGTAGCGATTTGCTGCTGAACTGGATTGCAAAGATTTGGGAAGATAGCGAGGACTTATGTTGCAGACTTCTCCATGGAATTTATGGCATACATGACCAATCATCTCTAGTCTATGGTTCCTATTTCTACACATATGCCTTCTAGAAGGACATTTGCACTCCAATGCCTCACTTTCCTATGTTCTTCCCCCTAATTTAGGGGATGGATGCCCGTTCAGTTTCTATATAGATAATTAGACTGACAAAGGGGCATTGACGATGTGGTTCTCACGTCTCTATATCTTTACATTAGATCGAGGTGCGCTGATGTCAATATTTTGGATGGATGGAACATGGGAGCCCAACTTCATATCGGATTTCTCTGAACAATGCCTACAGGACTTTGTGGAGGTATTGGAGGTTGTTGGAAGCTTTGGAGGCCCCATGGTGGGAAGAGACCGCTCGGTATGGAGAGATGAGGATTTCAGAGTTTAACATGCCGCAAATCTATTGACAAATTGCAGGTACCATTACCTAAAAAACTGCATCGAGATTGAAGGTTCCTGTGGGACCTGAAAACACTAACATGCATCAAAGTCTTCTTATGGTAGATGAGACATGAGGGAATTATACCCAGGGATAGATGGGCTAGGCTTTCTCAGGAAACAATTGCAGTTGTCATCTCTGTGAGGAGGGGGTGGAGTCGATCGGACATCTTTTCTTCATATATGAGAAAGTAAAGCTAATCTGAGAGGATTTGGGTGTCGGGTGGTTAGATGCCAACAACCTTGCAGGTTTCTAAGAATCAATTTTCAATATCAAGTTTCCTTCAAACTAGAAGTTGCTTCTTACAGTTATTTGGGCAATTTGGTTGTCTCATAATAGTGTCATTTTCTGCTCTGGTCACTTCCAATTAGAATATGGCATTCAACAGACCAAGACTCTCATCGAGTCTTGGCTCATGTAATGCTAGTTTTGATTCCTTAATTAATAAGGGGCAAACACCTTTGTGTGTTTCCCTGTCTTTTGCCTACAAAAATAAGTCTATTAACACCAATCCAGATGAAAGCCCAATCTGTGCACAGCCACATCAGAGATATTATGCCCATGACATGCTTTTGTCTGCATATTCAACTGTCTCAAATGAGGTGTTTCAACATCACATCCAACTGGAGGCAGTTTACTCCCACCCCCCCCCCCCCAAATCCAGAAAAGCAGCTATTGCCATGGACTGCCCACTGATTTTGCAGTGTGAACTCCAACTTTACCTTCATTTTCGTCACCTTTTTCATTTCTTAATTGGCTGTGTGTAGTTGACCTCTTTACAACTTATATAGAGTGTAGAGTTTCTCATTAAGGTATCTGGTAGACCTCACTTCTAAATGTTCATATATACTAAGATCTCCTATTTGCAACATCACCCTCTTGTTATTTTAAGAAAAAAAGAACTACATGCATATTATGTTACTAAGCGCAGGAAAAGGGTGCTCGAGTTGTCTGGAGTACTTTCTGGTTTCTTTTTAAATGCAGAAAGATCTATCAAAAAAGAAAATATATAACAGAAATTTCAGCAAGTATAAAGGGCATGATATCAATGAGGAATCAGAAGCGGACAAAAAGTACCTATTCTTTTTATCTGTTGCACTTCATAACAGTAGATATCATCTTCTGGTTTATGAACATGGGCAATAAACCTTGAGGTGTAGTGATTTAATCCTATAAAGTCAATAGAATTTCGCAATGATTCTTTATCTTCATCTGTGAAATTTGGAAGCCGTTCTCCTAATCTCTCACGCATAGAAGTAGGGTATTCACCATAGTATATAGGATCCAAAAACCTTCAAATAATGAAAAGTAAAAGTGATGAAATAACTTCATGTGTTTCTAAAAAACTAGAGAAAATGAATCCCTTGATGCAATTAGTAATTTCCGGTATGCTTTTACATGCTAAAGGCCTAGAAAAATTAAAAAAAATCAGCGGAAATTAACCCAGTATAAAGGGCATAATCTAAATGCGTAAATAATCAGAGAGCAACAAAAGGTACCAATTTCTTTTATGTATTGTACGTCATAGCTGTAAAAGTAATCTTCTGGTTTATGAATGTGAACTATAAACTTCAATGTGTAGTGATTTACACTTGTAAAAACAATAGCAACTTATGCAACGACTCTATTAAATTTGGAGGTTGTTCTTGTCTGTCATGAATAGTCATGATTTACCGCGTGTAGTGGGAAAATCCTCCATTCGATTTTAAAAATTTGCAAAAAAAAATGATATTTTGTTTGCAATTACTAGGGTGATGGTATATGCAGGGACATTAAAACTCAATATAAACGAGGTTCCTTTTTTTAGCCAATAAACCAGGTACTTTACAAATAGAAAATCAATTTATACAATCACAAATTTCTAATGCATGCAATCTAATGAAAACCTTACAAATACATTTTCATTAAAAAACTAATAAAAAATTCATGCAAACTTCAGAAAAAGCAAGGTTCAGCATTATTTAAGATTCCATAAACATTGAACTTCAAAAGTATGAACAAATGGTTCAGGTACCAGCCAAGTTGAAAATCAATACGCCTTTGAGCAGCAATTTTATCTTCAAGTTTATCAGAATATGCTTCAGCCCATTCACAGTCTACTACTATACCAATTTTGCCACGTTGAATGGCCTGAAGAAGGAAGAAATTAAATGCATGAATGGATATAGTAGATGAACAGTCTAGACTACAGCTGGCATTAAGTCAGGTGAATTTCCAACTCAGTTGAACGTGCCTATTGTTCCATATCCTTGATATTTGAGAAATAAATCAAACCATGAATAACTATGTGGAACTTGATATCATCATTATACTTATACTAACATATCTGCCAGTGCTTGTAGTTTTGCAATGGATTTTTATCATAAATTTAAGCCTGCAAATTGAACTCGGAAATATGTGGCAAATGGTAAGACGTGAACTAATCATTAATCGCCATAAAAATTGTGAGAAAACAAAGCAAGTCCCAGTCGCTCTCAAAACAATTTGTTTGATTAACGCAGAATGCATCAATAATGGCTTGGGTATGGGTTAGGGACATTACAAATGGTATCAAAGCAAGGTTCCGCCACCACTTTTACAAGGAATAAGTGAGGGGTCATATCGTGACGATGATGTTGCCAATATAAGTGAGGGAGGTTAAAAACTGCAAACATAGTTCCATATTTAATATTCACAAAGTTTGAGAGTGGGTTACAAAGGAGGAGGATTACTACTTCCCAACTTGGGCTTGAACGCTTTCAGTTGTGGTCAATAGGGCCAGTTGGGCGGCGCCTGAGCCCAACAAGTTCTCAGGGCCGATTATCCTCGAGAACAGCTCGGGTTTACACCAAGTACACCATAAATATTATTTAAGGATATTTATATCGAAGAGGCTACATCACAAGCTTATTTGGTAATTCTATATCCCCAGCAAGGAGCTTCCTCTTAACCTACTTCCTTTTACTGAGTGTTCATTCCTTTTAATAAAGTAGTCGATCAAAGTTCATCTTTCAAAAAATGGAAAGACAGATGGAGGGTTGGTTCCATCAAAAGGTGGTAAATTGATTCTTTTACAATCATTAATCTCGATTCTACCAGATTACTTCATGTATATTTTTTCTACCTGCAAATGTTGGCTAGAGAATGGACAGATTGAGATAGAGATTTTTCTAATGAAGTACTGGGGAACAAGAAGGGGATTCCTCAAGTAAAGTAGAATGAGATCTATAGAACTGCGGAGACTGGTGTGCTTGGGTTCAATTAAGAACTTGATAACTTGGAACATGCTTCTCCATTTTAAATGTATAATGTGTTTGCTTTCAAACAAGGATAGATTTGTAAGAAGATCATGTTCACCTAATATAAGTGAATCATATATTGGAAGGAAACAGCTAGACTACCTGCTAAGGCTGTTCAATATATAAGGCTCAAACGGGTACCCGCCCCGACCGGTTAATTTGACCCTAATTTCACAGATACCCGTGAAAAAATATCCGGGTCGGATACCCGCAAGTTGCCGACCCGTTAAACTGGAATGACCCGGTGGAAATCCAAATGGAAGAACCGGGTACCCGGTTCGATACCCGATACTTGTCGACCATGCCCCAATTCCCCGCACGCCCACACCTCTCCACCCGCCGCCCGCCACCTGGCACAGCCCTCCTCCTGTCCTGACTCCTGAGTGTCCTCCACATGTCACTGCACACAACTACCTTCCGGCTCCCACGCCATCGACATGTCGCTCGTGATAACTCTCCTCCGTGCCCTGCCACCGAAGTGCGCCGCCATATCTGTGGATTCCAATATTTGGAAGGCCATTTGGCGCTGCGGGAGCGTTGGACGGGGCAAACTTTCTTGCCACGGGGAAGCTCGTGAGTCTTAGCGAGCAGCAGCTTGTGGATTGCAATCAGGATGTAAGGTTTCTTGTTTTTCTTGATTTTATTGGTGATTTGTAAGATTTCTGTTTATAATCACTTATTATTATCGTATGAGCTTAATATAGTTGTGGTGGTTTATTTCTGTATGTGGATACAGTCTGATTTTCTTCTTGTATTTTACTTCTCTTGTGATGCGATATTTTATTTGTGTGATGTTCTTCGTTTGGAATGATCAAAGACCAGACCCTTCACTTCAGTATGCACAATTGATTTCTAACTAACCAGTTCTGTTTTTATCTGGCAATAGAATCCCCTGACCGGATGCCCTTTTATCATGACGAGTACATATAACCACAATACTTTTTTTGAAGCCAAAAAAGGGGGAGACACTCATAGGTGTTCACCCCATTGATATATTAAAAAGTAAATAAGGCAAAAGAAATACAAGAAGCGCTTCTACGCGAGCCAAGAGCGCAACAGACCAAAAGCACTTGCACAGACGTTCTCCCTGTAGAATCTATGACCAGAGAACAACACCCCGTTCCTAGCAAGCCAAACAGACCAAACTAAAGCAAGTGGCCGCAGAAGCTCCTCCCTCGGCCGATGCTTGACCGCCACCAAACTCCTGAAGTAATCATCCACGCCAGCCCTACCCACCCAGACTAGGCCAGGATCGTCCCAAACAGGAGTCACGGAAGGGCAGGTGAAAAAAAGATGCTCCAAAGTCTCAATCCCCCTACCGCACAGCAGGCATCTGTCAGAGATCATGCCAAGCAATCGAGCACAACGGTCACGCGTCATCAGCCTCTTCCTCCTGAAAAGCCAAAAGAAAAAGGCGATCCTTGTCGGTAGTCTCAGCCCCCATAAGAAGTTGCAGTCTCTAACCAGCTCCGTCGAAAGAGAGGGAGGAGGCCTGCAGATCGCTGATTATGCCTTCTTCACGGAGAAAGAGCCCCCGTGTCAATCCCAATCATCCCGCCCCATGGAGGGGCCCACGGCCCCCCTCAGCGTGTCAAGCAGCAGCAGGAACTCCTCCAGACGCTGATCGGATAAGTTCGAACGGAAAGCCGGCATCCAGTTGCCGTCCACCCAGCAAGATGCCACCCGAATGTCCTGGTCCGACGCCAAAGCGAAAAGCCGAGGGAAGCGTAAGTAAAGCGCACTCTCGTCCGTCCAGTCGTCCCTCCAGAAGGCAAAGCAACACCCATCCCCCAGCGCTGGCTTGAACAAAATCCGGAAGTTGGGAGAGAGAATGAATAGCCCTCCAAGAGGGCGAGGGTTTCCGCCCAGACGCAATTTCCGCTGCAACACCCTCAGGCGCCGCCCCCTCGACCCCGTAGATCCACCGGAGGACAATGCAACAGAGGTCACCTCTATCTCCCCATATTCTGCCACCCACTTCAGTAACAGTACCTCATTCAGCTCGCCCAGACGATGGATCCCAAGCCCCCCCCCCCCTCGCTTTTCCTCAGAGCAATACTTTCCCAGCTAACCAGGTGTATCCCAGGAACCTGCCCGCTCCTGCCCCACAGGAACTGCCTCATCAGCCCCTCCAATCTCCTCCTGATGCCTGCCGGCATACGCCTCGTGGAAGAGTAGTATACCGGCACTGCGGAGAGCACCGCCTTTAAGAGCACGAGGCGACCCCCCTTCGAGAGGACCGCCGCCTTCCAGCCCGCGAGCTGACTCTCAACCTTCTCAACCAGCGGCAGCCAGTCTGCCGTCTTCGACCTCCCAGTGCTGAGAGGCAAGCCCAGGTAGTGAATGGGCAACCCAGCACACTCGGTGGCCAACTCGGAACCACAGCTGCCTGCCAGCTCCATGTTCATAGAGAACGGGACCATTTTGGACTTGTCACTATTCTCCACCAACCCGGACATGTCGCTGAAAAGCTCTAGCGCCGCTGCCATGCCCTTAGCCTCGTCAAGACCCCTTCTATGAAGAATATGGTGTCATCAGTATATTGAAGAAGCAGGATTTTTATGTCACCCTTCGAGTATCCGCACGTGAGCCCAACCTGTTGAACTCTCTCGACCATGCAAGCAAGGACGTCCGCCGCAATGATGCAGAGCAAAGGAGCGAGTGGGCAACCCTGCCTCACCCCCCTCTGAGACTGAAAAAACCACCCTCCGGACGCCCATTGACGAGGACCGTCATAGAAGCCGTGGTCACGCATCGCTTCATCCAGGAGATCCAGAGCCCAGGAAAGCCCCGCCTATGCAAAGCCACCCAAAGAAAATGCTAGTCGAAGGTGTTGAACGCCTTCGAGAAGTCCACCTTCCACAACAGGGCATGTATGCCGCTTTGCTTCTAGTCCGCAATCATCTCAGATGCCAATACCAAGCTGTCCGCAATCTACCTCCCAGGCACGAATGCCGTCTGGGTGGGGGAAATGATGTGCTCCAGGACCCTGCTAAGTCTAGTTGCGAAGACCTTAGCAACAATCAAGTATAGAGTGTTGGAGATTGATATAGGCCGAAAGTCCTCGATCCTCTCCGCCCCGGGCTTCTTTGGAAGAAGAACAATCAGCGTCTTGTTAAGTCGGTCGAAACCCGCATTGCCGAGACAGCACTCCTTTACCACGTCAAATATCTCCCTGCCCACCAGGTCCCAGAAATCATTATAGAAAGAAACAGGGAAGCCATCAGGACCAGGCGCGCCATCGCCGTTGAGGTTCCAAACCGCCGCCTTGAGCTCATCCATCGTAACCGACAGGGTTAGGCTAGATGCATGAGCGTCAGATAAACGTCTCGCGCCCAAGCTCGTCCACCTCCAATGCCTATCGGCAGCCCTCGCGGAGACCCTGTGGAAGTGGTCCGCAATTGCCCTACCTAGCTCAGCGTTACCCTCCACCATCTCCCCTTCAACGAGCATCTATCTGATGAAGTTCTCCCTCCGCCTTCCGCTGGCAACCCTGTGGAAAAAAGCCAAGTTCGTGTCCCCCTCCGTAAGTCATCTGTGCCTGGATCTTTGCCTCCATTCGGTGACCCTTTTTCTGTCCTCGTCGAAGATCAATTTCTGCGCCTCTGAACGGCGCTTCAGCTCGCCCTACACCAAGGGACGCTCGTCCTCTAAATCGTCAAGCATGCTGACGACACCCTCCGCCTCCGTCCTGGCCGCCCGGCGGATCTCCCTCGACTCCCGCTTGAAAGCGCACAGCCTGGCTCACCGAGAATTCAGCTTGTGGACGAACCTCATCGTTGCAGACCCGGCCACGGCAATCGAATGCTAGTGCGACACCACCAGGTCCCTGAAAGAACCCTCGAGCAGCCAAGCCTTCTCGTAGCGGAAGAAGCCACGAGCAGGCAGAGGGTCGCCCGAGTCCCAGAGGATGGGCGTGTGGTCAGACCAAGAGCGCGGCCTGGCAGCAACGAACGCGGGAGGAAACATCTCCAGAAGCTCAGACGATGCCAGGAACCGATCGAGGCACGATCTAGAGTTGGTGTTGCGGCAAGTGTACCTAGCGTCAGCCGCATCCATTACCTCCAACTCCAACGACTCAACCACCTCCACGAAGGCCTCAGAGCCGGGGTCCTGCCCGTCTCGCAGCCCCGGCCTGTAGGACGACAGAAAGGCGACGTTGAAATCCCCCCCCACCAGCCAGGGGACGTCCGGGAAGGCCTCTCTGGCAAGTCTCAGATCCAACCAAAGTTGTTGCTGCACCGCCGCCCGGCAGGGACCATAAAGGCAGGAGAGCGCAAGCACCGCCCCCGAGCGAAGGCACTCCAGCAGAATCGTCAGAACGTGCATCCCCCTCAGCTCTGCATGGCGCAAGAAAGCGGAGCCCTTCCACGCAATGAGAAGCCCTCCTGCCGAGCCGACCGCCCTGATCAAGTCGAAGTCGGAAATCGAGCCCGCACCAAAAGAAAGCCAATCGAGGCTCGTGAGCGAGCTTAGCTTGGTTTCTTGCAAGAACACCACATCACACCCCCACTCCACAATCTTGAACCCAGCACCCTTCTCTTCTCCGGGTTGCCCAGATCCCTCACGTTCCATGATAGAATCTTCATCAGGAACTAGCTGCAGCCCCTCCACTCAGGCCGACCACACCCACGGCCTTTGCCACCTCAAGCTTAAACCCCGAAATCGAACTGAGCCCCGTCGCCGGCGCGCTAGCCCGGGACCGAGGCCGCCTCTTGTACCTCTTCCCGGACCTCCCATCGGCCCGCCCGCCCCACCCGCGGCACACTCAGATGCCCCCGCCACCACTAAGGAGAGGCAAACATCACCGGCTAGGACAGGGCGCTCCGCCCCTTCGCTGGACCCCCTCCGACCGAGCCTAGACGCCGACAGCCCCCCACCCCCCGCATGGGGGGTCGCAGAGCACCTCGCCAAAGGAGACCAGGAGGGCACTCTGAGATCCGCACACCCCCCTGCCTGGGGGGCCGCAGAGCACATCGCCAAAAGGGGACGGAAGGCCCTGTCCCGAGAGCGCAAGAGGACTCGAGGGACTCCCGGTTGTCGAATGGAAGAGGCCTTCATAAAAAGCAGGTGGATTTGGGTGTGGATCACCCGAGAAGCGGATCCGATAAAGGATGGGGTCCGAAGCCCTGTGAGCGGCAACCCGAAGGCCATTATTTACGGTTCCGAGGCACCTGTTCAAACCAATCCGCAGCGGGCCCCTCCAAGGGAACCGGATTGTCAAGAGGTCTTCCGCCACCAACGGTTGGGAAGTCAAAAGGTCACCCGCCTCCAACGCTTGGGAAGCCAAAGCAAGGAAACATTGAGTTCCCGAAGAGTCAAGTCCCACCTCCTGGTGTGGCGACCTCTCAACTCCCGCTGCAAAAACCGTAGCGTCAACCAACGATGCGGAAGCCGAAGCGCTAGCTCCCGAAGAGTCAAGTCCCACCTCCAGGCATGGCGACCTCTCAACTCCCCCTGCAGAAACCGAAGTGTCACCTAACGATGCCGAAGCCGAAGCGCCACCCACCAATATGGTACCGGCCGAGCCATCGAATGAGGGTTCTCCGGAATCCGAAGCGCCCACCTCCGTGCCAGCATGGGACGACTGAACGGCACGACCCCCGACCGCTGTGGCCGGCGGTGGCGGCAGCGGGTCCAGAATGCAGATCCGCAGCCTGAATGCAAAGCGACCCACAGAGTCATGGCCTCAAATTTCAATGAAATTCGGTCGAATTTCTGTCGAATATCGATATCCAGTCGAAATCAAAATTTGACCGAAATGACCGAAATGACCGAAATATGGGTGTCCTAGTACAAAAAATGACCGAAATGACCGAAATTTCGGTCAAAATTCCACCGAAATTCCATCGAAATTCTGTTTTGGTCAATACCGAAATGGTGACCGAAACCGACATTTAAGGCCTTGCCACAGACAACAAAGCCTCCGAGAATTGGGGAGACCCCCGGGGGCATTCTAAAAGAACAACCGCCACCTCCGGATCACAACTAGGCGTCGCTCCATCTTCAAGCACATCAAGGACCTCACCCAAACGCCAGAGCACCGGCCTCAGGGCATGAACCGTGCGCGACAAGAACGGCGCTCCCCGCACATGCGCCACCCGAACCACCGTTGCTCAACAACCCCATCCGCGAATCTTGATAACCTCCAGAGAACAACTTTGCCCGCCCTCGAAGCCAGGAGCTGCCTCCTCTGGGCCACAGAGAGGCCACGGACACAGAAACGACCATCAGCGAGCGGGACGACGTCGCCGCAGAAGCCCCCGCCGAGGCAACGGGAGAGCTCCCCCTCCAGCGCGGTGAGCGTCGTATCGCAACCCCCGAGTAGAGCACCAATCAGCAAGCCTTATGTCCCCAAGCCACCGCCTGCCACTTCCGCCAAGGTTGGGACAGACGCGCCAGACCCCCAAGCCGCAGCTTCACCCCCTACCACGCCAGATGCCCCCGAGCCACCTGCGCCTCCAAGCTCCTCCTGCACCCCACCAGCCCTACCAGGAAGCGACCCCGACGCGCCCGCACAATGGATACATCGGTGACCCATCCGACCACAATTGAAGCAAAGGGGGGGAAGGGCACAGACCGTGGCAATGAGCCCCCGGCCCCCGCAGCGGAAGCATCGGCGACCAGGCTTCCGACGTGACACCGGCGTCCAACCTCCCGAACCACCCGACTCCTCTCCTCTGATAGTCCCCCTCTCGGTTGCAGCCCCCTCCTGCGAACCCCCCTGAGAACTTCGAGCTACCCTTACCACCCCAGCACCATCATGGGCGCGCGATCGAGCCGCCCTCTCCACCCCCACGCGGCAAACCTCGCTCCACGCACGAGCCCCCTTCGACGCCCCCTTACCCCCTCTCATCCCTCCTATAAGCACAATAATTGTTCTCTTCTTGATCAAGGTTTTCCGCTTCCTCCCTCTCTTATTCTTCTTCTCATTGTCGTCACTATTTTTTGTTACTGTTTTTTTTCTATGCTTATATTTTGATATATAATCGGATTCTATTATTTTTATTTTGTGGGTATTTTCTGATTTGACCATGAGATGGTTGTGTTTCTTTCATTCGAATTTGGTCATGAGATGGTTTTTTATTTCTTTCACCTGTGTACATTTTAGCTTCTTTCTTTTTCGTCTTAGAGCAAGTACGAGACCTAGGTTGAGGAGAGATTAAAAAATAAAATCTATTTTATTTGTTTCATTAAATAAGGGACCTTACTGCTTCTTCCTCGTAACTTCTCCAAATATATTCCCTTATCCAAACAGTGAATAGTTTACATGAACAACAACAAACAAATCATCCCACTTTCTAGTATACAGTGAATAGTTTCTGAAGCTAATGAATTTGATGTTGACGCCATTGAAAATATTGAAGATCTTATGACCACTTTGTATGCTCAACAACATACATGTCAAAAAAGAATGGAAAGCAAAAGTGAACTTGATAAATATTTGGATGAAGAATGCGAAGATCGTAATAATAAATCATTTCAAATAGTGTCATGGTGGAAGTTGAATTGTTCTAGATTTTGAGTTTTATCATCAATGGTTCGAGATTTATTAATAATGCTGACAACAACGGTTGCATCTGAATTTGCCTTCAGTATTGGTGGACGTGTACTTGATCCATTTCATAGTTATTTGACTCCAAAAATGGTGAAGACTCTCATGTGTAGTCAAGATTGGCTACGGAAGTTCAATTTGTCACTTATTATTCAGGTGAGTGCATAAGATCTTGAACTGCTTGAACATGGTTTGTTAGAGTATGCGTCACTTATATTGTAGATGGGTAAATGGATCACTCCAGTATCCATTTACCACATCCAGAGTTTAGTCCCACATCTATCAGTGGTGGGACTTGGAGAGTCTGCGTAGGCTATATAAGAAGCCCCAGACCTCCTGTAACAGATGAGAAAGTGCAATGCAACATATGTCCCTCTGAGGCCTTCTCCCGTAGTTTCATTCCGCTCCTTAGGGAGTAGAGTTCCACGTAAAATCCCACGTTATTCATAGTTCTTTATCCTTTATTTTTGATACGCTTCCTCATCCATGTTTTCTAACATGGTATCAAAGCGGGTCGATTCTTGAGGATTTTAAGTTCTTTATTTTTTTATTCGATATTCGATTTTGGAGTTCTTGTTCTTGAAGATTGATGTTTGAAGATTATTCATGTTCAGTGCTTAAGATCATTCGAGTTCTAGTTTCTACAATTTTCTTGAAACCCTAATTCAGCAAAGGTGATCGATTCAAGTTTTAGAGGAGTTCTATGGTTTTTCAAAACCTATTTTCAGCAAGATATGGTGCAGGCACCTCTCTGGAGGTTCCGTCGTCCTTCCTCCAATGGTCATATTCCAGGAGTCGTCGCGCACGAGCACCTCCTCTAGTCATTCCAAGCACGTAGGCAATGCGCGAGAGAAGGCAACGCAACCCTTACGCCAGTCCAGGCTCGCGAGTTTGGCTTCAGTTGCACCTCCTCTCTCAGGCGAGGAGCCTCTCCTCCCTCGCATCTCAAGGAGATGCAGGCGATGCCTCCTCCTCTCCTCCAAGATCTCGTGCAAGTGGTGGGAGATGTCGTTGAACCTCCCAAGGTGGCGGAGCTCCACCGATCTCCATGGCGGTGGCGATCGTCCCACACTTCCACCCAGAGAAGCTCCCAGGCGATGCTTCCCTCTCGCGCCGCTCCATCTCGATCTCTAGGCTCAACGGCGACTCCCCCTCTGATCTCTTCGATCTCCGATCTCTTCAAAGGAGCGATGCTGCCCCTTCGATCTCTTCGAGCTCCCCTCTGATCTCCTTCATCTGCAGGCGGCAGCAGCTGTGAGCCCCATCGAGGGCGGCGGTCCTTTATTCGATGGGTTCCCGTGAGGGGAACCCTAAATAGGGTTAGGCCCCAAGTGGGCGAAAGGTTTAAAAAATATGAATGCCGTGAATATAAAAAAGGGGGGATAGTTGTTGCAATTAAAAAAAGGGGGAATAGTTTTATAAGCCCAATTGTGTAGAGATTTTTGGGCCTTTTGAGTCGTGTCTTGAAAAAAGAAGGTCGAGAGAAGCGAGAAAAGATTTGCCTCATTTGAAAAAAAATTTAAGAGGTGCGTACAAAAAAACGTACGCGGGAAAAAAAAGATGACTCGATTATAAAAAAGGAAGAAATAGCAGAAAAATGTGTTGAAAAAAAGGGAATTTTTGTGAGAAGAAAAGTCGAGAAAAATTGTGAGATTGGCTTATTGATTTTTGCCCTTCCCCAATTTCATGTCTTCTCCCAACTTTATCGATATCACTGATTATCGACAAATATGGGAGAAAGGGGGAGTATTGTGTAGAATCACAGGTTGGATTCAGATTTTTCATATTCAGATTCTCCAGATCATCCAGCTTGTCAGACTCTACATATGTTCAGATATTCAGACTCGACGTTCAGATGTTTCCGAGTCTTCATTTTGATTCGCGTGTGTTTGCGATCATCTTTTGTAGGGTCCCCATATTTTAATTTGTAGAGGTTTACGTTATGTCATGATGTACCGTTCCATATTTCTTATTTTCCCCATGTCTATCTATGTAATTTACCCAAGGGTTTTCTCTCTATATAAGAGACCCTAGGGCTGTATGGAATAATAACAAAGTGTTTTTCTCTAACATGGTATCAGAGCCAAAACCCTAATCTAGGGTTTCTCCACCCCCCCCCACCCGCCCGCCCGCCGCCGCACCCCTTCGGTCGCCACCCACCACAGCCTCCCGCCGCCGAGGCCCCAGCCTCCTGCCTTCCACCGCCAGTCGAGCCCCCCCCAGCCTCCCTCTCCCGCCGCCGCTTCTCGCGGTCCTTCCACCTTCTCCCACCGCCGTCGACAAGCCCTTTCTCTCGGCTTCTCCTTCTTCGGTCGGCGCCTCTTCATGCATGGGTTCAAGTGCATAAAGTCTACATATGCACTTGAATCCAAACGGGTCTTTGTAGACACCAGTTCTTTTGTCTACCATCCCTAAGTCTTCCTCTCCGGCGACATGTCAGAACAAAAGGTTGATATGCCCTCCATAGGTTCCTTCAAGGGTTCGGCGCCAATTGTCAAAATGGACTGGACAAACTATGAGCTCTGGTCGATGCAGTTCATGAGCTTAATGAAGTCAGGTGGTAACAAGCACATTCTTACCGAAGATGAACCGGCAGAGAAGACGGGGATATATGCCTCATGGGAGGTTGATGATGCGTATGCCAAGGTCTGGCTATCAGGGATGTTTTCGATGGAGATTACCAATGACGTCCTCCATCAGCCCACTGCCAAGGCGATGTGGGATATTCTTGCTAATACCTATTCTCAGGTGCGGAACGAGACTAAGATGTTGCAGTTGCAGCATGATAATTTCACGATGAAACAAAATGGACGGCCACTTCACTCTTTGTACACGTCACTGCGAGGGATGTTCGAGAAATTATACAGTACCATCCCGCTCACAGCCACTCCTGAGCAACAGAAGACCTTTCGCAATGCTACCATGGTGGGAGTATTACTTGCAGCTCTTGATCCTGAGTACGAGGCAGCCCGCTCTCAGATCCTTGTCGATGCTACTATTCCTCCTATGGAGGAAGTCTACAGGAGGCTCAGTCGTATCCCTGTTTCATCCAGCACATCTACTCCACCTCCTTCGGCAATGGCAGTATCACGTGGGAGAGGTGGTTCGTCTTCTTTTTGTGGTCGTGTTACACGTGGACGTGGAGGTCGCATTCCAAAGACGTGCTCCTTCTATCATCGCACTGATCACTCCGAGGACACATGCTATTCCAAGCATGGGTTTCCTGCTTCGGCACTTGTTGCTGAACATGTTCAGCCTCCTTCAGCATCTACTCAAGATCACAGGTTCGAGGAGCTAGTGGCGCGGCTTCGCGACATTATGCCACAGTCACCATCGGATGCTGCGAGTACCTCAGATGTTGCAGCATCTGCATCGGCCAGTACCTCTGCTGCTGCCAGTACCTCAGGTAGTACTACTGTCGTTCGTCCATTCCATGATCTATCTAGTTGGATTGTCGATTCTGGAGCCACCCATCATCTTTGCCGTGACAGAGACAAACTTGAGTCCTACAGGGATATCTCTTCAGGTCGCTCTGTGCTTATAGTTGATGGCACTCATTACCCTATTGTTGGACAGGGGGAGATTTCTTTAACACACTCCATGCACTTATAGAATGTTCTACATGCACCTGAGTTTTCCATGAATTTATTATCAATTAGTCAGATTACGAAAGACTTGCATTGTCGTGTTATATTTGACCCATCATCTCTTATTTTTCAGGACATACTAACGGGCAGGTGATTGGTTGTGGCTCTGAGCATAATGGCTTATATCGTCTGGTCCGGAATTCCTTTGCTGGTGTCTCTCTTCACTCACAGGGATCGGTTTCTCCGTATACGTGGCATCTTCGATTTGGTCACCTTCCTCTCCAGAAAATGCATCACCTCCTGCCTCAGATCTCTCCCAATTCATCATTTCGTTGCGAAGCTTGTCAGTTAGGGAAGCACCATCGTTCTAGCTTCCCAAGTCGTCAGAGTCGTAGAAGTAACTCCCCGTTTGAGTTGTTTCATATAGATATTTGGGGTCCTGGTCGTGTCCCTGATCATCAGGGACACAGGTTTTATCTGGTCGTAGTTGATGATTTTTCTCATGTCACTTGGACTTTTCTTCTCAAGAATAAATCTGAAGCAGGAAGTGTTATCAAGAATCTTATCAATGAAGTGCAGAATGTTTTCTCTTCTAGTGTTAAATATGTGCGCACAGATAATGCATTGGAATTCTGTACTCGTTCTCTTTCTCAGTTTCTTTCCTCTAAACGCATTATTCACCAAACTTCATGTGCTTACACATCACAACAGAATGGTGTCGCGGAAAGGAAACATCGTCATTTTCTTGATATTGCTCGAACATTACTTATTCAGAGTTGTGTGCCATTAGCTTTTTGGGGAGATGCTATACTTACAGCATGTTATCCGGTCAATCTTTTGCCTTCTTCGGTTCTTGGGGAGAAATCTCCAATTTCTGTTCTCTTTCCGGATAAGGACTTATTTTCACTTACACCTCGTGTCTTTGGTACAGTTGCATTTGTTCACCGCTTGTCTCCAGGACTTGACAAGCTCTCTCCTAGAGCTGTTAAGTGTGTCTTTGTAGGTTACTCTAGGACACAGAAGGGCTATCGATGTTATGATCCTATCAACGACAAGTACTATGTTAGTGCAGACGTTTCATTTTTTGAGCCTGTTATGTACTTCTCCCCAACAGGTGACATATTGGTTTCCTCTTCCACGTCTTCAGATAATCATGTCTATGTTCCTCTACCTCCAAATCTGGGACAACCTGAATCCACTTCGCCATCACCACCACCACCACCTCAATATCACCCCATTCCACCATTTCCTAAGTTCTACACGCGACGGTCGAGGCCTGCTAAAGCTACAAGTCAACCATCCACCACGCCTCAGGTATGCTCCGATGCGGCTACTAATGATGGGTTAGATAACGTACCGGTGCAGGAATCTTTGCTACAGGAGGTGGATCTGCCAGTTAGTATCGTGGATAATGATGTTGATATTCCTATTGCACTTCGAAGGCCGAAGAGGAAATGTGTGTCCTATCCTCTTGCGTCTCAGGTATCCTTTCATCGTCTTACTGGTGATTTCCAGAGGTTTGCAGCAGCAGTGTCTTCAGTAGAGATACCACGGACCTATCAGGAGGCTATGAAGATTGAGTGTTGGAAGTTGGTTATGGAGGAAGAGATGCGTGCTTTACAGTCTAGAGGGACTTGGTCCCTGGTTCCTATTCCATCAGGTGTGTATGTGGTTAGTTGCAAATGGGTGTTCACAGTTAAATATCATGCAGATGGTCGTCTTGATCGGTACAAGGCAAGACTTGTTGTACGCGGCTTTACCCAAACATATGGCGTCGACTACTTGGATACATTTTCACCAGTGGCTCGACACTCGACGCTTCGCATCCTTTTATCCGTAGCTGTGGTAAGAGACTGGCCCATTTTTCAACTTGATGTCAAGAATGCATTTCTGTATGGAAATCTACAGGAGGAAGTCTACATGCAGCAGCCACCAGGTTTTACTGCTGAGGGGGAGACTCACATGGTGTGTAGACTTCATAAGGCGATTTATGGCCTTAAACAGAGTCCAAGGGCATGGTTCCAAAAGCTCTCTCAGCTCGAACGACAGGGGTTCAAGAGATCAAATGCGGACCATTCGTCGTTTTTTCAAAAGACTCTCAGAGGTACAGTTGTTGTCATGATATATGTTGATGATATTCTGGTTACAGGAGATGATGCTCAGGGAGTCGAGATGACTAAAGCCCTCTTGGGCAGTCAGTTTGTTACGAAGGATCTGGGTACCATACGATACTTTCTGGGGATAGAATTTGCGAGAAATGCACAAGGTATGGTGATGACCCAAAGGAAATATGTTACAGACTTGCTTGTTGAAACAGGAATGATTGGATGCAGACCATCGAGCACTCCTATGGACCCTAGTATGAAACTGTATGACAATGATACTGAAGAGGTGGACAAAAGAAGATACAGAGAGATGGTGGGTAAGCTTCTGTACACCACCATAACTAGACCTGATATTGCTTTTGTTGTAAGCCGTGTGAGTCAATTTATGGAGCAGCCTAGGCAAGTCCATATGGAAGCACTGTATATGATACTGAGATACCTAAAATCTTCTCCAGGCTCAGGTTTGCTATTTAGAAAGAACACAGATTTGTCCATTTCCGCATGTGCATACGCAGACTATGCAGGGTGCTCAAAGGATCATAAGTCTACTTCAGGGTTTGTTATCTTTATAGGAAGCTCTCTGGTTTCTTGGAAAAGAAAGAAACAAATTGTTGTGGCAAGATCAAGTACTGAATCCGAATATAGGGCCATGGCACAAGCAAGCACAGAAATGATGTGGGTTCGAGCAGTCTTGGAAGACTTGAATGTGAATGTCTCTTTACCCATGCAGCTTCACTGTGACAACCAAGCAGCGTTGTTCATTGCCAATAATCTAGCATTACACGAAAGAACGAAGCATATCGAGGTAGATTATCATTACACTAGAGATATGATCCAGAAGGGCTTCATTTCCACTTCACATGTCAATTCAGAGGACTAGACTCCTGACATATTTACCAAGCCGTTGCTCAGAGGACCTTTCCAGAGATGTTCTTCCAAGCTGAGCATGATAGATATCTATGCTCCATCTTGAGGGGGAGTGTAGAGGTTTACGTTATGTCATGATGTACCGTTCTGTATTTCTTATTTTCCCCATGTCTATCTATGTAATTTACCCAAGGGTTTTCTCTCTATATAAGAGACCCTAGGGCTGTATGGAATAATAACAAAGTGTTTTTCTCTAACATATTTTGGTCAGAGTTCATGTGATCCATAGGGATTCCAGAGTAGAGATCTCATTCCCTATGCCATGTGGGCTAGGGTTTTCATGTGGTATCATATGGACTCTAGAGTAGAGATCCCATCCTTGAGCCGATATGGGAGAGACCTAGTTCTCCGACAATAAGATTTTTTTAGACTACATTCTCCACCGATCGTGGACTCCGACGATTATTCCATGGAACCTTAGGCTCTCTTATATAGAGGAGAGGCCTATAGGTAAATTACATAAGATAGACATGAAGAAATAAAAAAAACTAATACTCAGAGTACGTAGAATTATCTCTACACGTCCCCTTAAGATGGAGCATAGATGTCAATCATGCTCAACTTGGAAGAATGCTTTTGAAATGGTCCTCTGAGTAGTGCCTTGGTAAAGATGTCTGTCGTTTGCTCTCCTGTGCAGACATGGGAGGTACAAATTAAGCCCTTCTGAATCATGTCTCTAGTATAATGGCAGTCTACTTCAATATGCTTCGTTCCTTCATGGAATGCAGGATTGTTTGCAATGAACATGGCAGTCTGATTATTACATTGTAACTGCATGGGTAGAAGTACATTTATATGTAAGTCTGCTAGCACTACTTGAAACCACATCATTTCTGTACTTACTTGTGCCATAGCCCTAAACTCAGAATTTGCACTCGATCTAGCCACCACCGTTTGGTTCTTACTTATCCACGAAACAAGTGAACTGCCAACGAATATTGCATAGTCAGACGTGGACTTCCTGTCCTTAGGACACCCTGCATAGTCTGCATCAGCAAATGCAGAAACAGAAAGAGTTGCTCCTTTCCTGAATAATAATCATGCACCTGGAGAAGAGCGCAGTATCATGTATATAGCATCCATATGTACCTGTCAGGGTTGCTCCATGAACTGGCTAACTCGACTCACAACAAATGAGATGTCAGGTCTAGTAATAGTAACATATAGGAGTTTTCCCACCATCTCTCTGTATCTCCTCTTGTCAACCTCTTATGTATCATCATCATATAGTTTCATGCTAGGATCCATAGGAGTAGTGGATGGTCGACAACCAATCATGCATGTCTCAGCAAGCATATTTGTAACATACTTCCTTTGGGTCATCACAAGACCATGCGCATTCCTAGCAAATTTTAACCCTAGGAAATACCTTAGGGTGCTCAAATCCTTCGTAACAAACTGACGACCCAGAAATTCTTTTACCATTTTTATCCCATGCACATCATCTCCTGTAATAAGAATATCATACATATAAACCATGATAACAACAGTACCTCTATGTGTCTTCTGCACAAACAGTGAGTGGTATGCATTTGTTCTCTTGAACCCCTGCTTTTCCACCAACTCCAAGAGCTTCTGACGCCAAGCCCTTGGACTTTGCTTAAGACCATATATTGTCTTATTGAGTCTACAAACATGATGACACTCCCCCTCAGCAGCAAACCCCCGAGGCTGCTGCATGTAGACTTCCTCTTGTATATCTCCATACAAAAATGCAATTTTAACATCTAACTGAAACAAGGGCCAATCACATACCACAGCAACTGAAAGGACCCGTAAAGTGGAGTGGCACGCAACTTGAGAGAATGTATCCATATAGTCCACATCGTAGGTCTGAGTAAATCCACGAGCTACTAATCTTGCCTTGTAACGATCAAGGCTCCCATCCGTATGGTGTTTAATAGTAAACACCTACTTGCAACTGACGACAGAAGCTCCAGGAGGAGCAGACACCAAACTCCAGGTACCACGTGATTGCAGGCAGCCATCTCTTCCTCCATAGCTAGGTGCCAGTGACTACCGTTCAGGGCCTCCTGGCAATTCCGTGGAATAGACACGATGGATAGAGCAACTGCAAATCTATGAAAGTCCCCTGTCAGACGTTGAAAGGACACCTGGGAGACAAGGGGATAAGAGGTAGAAGTACGCTTTTGCTTCTGTAAAAAAACGGGATGAGATGGTGGAAAACGAGTCGACTTCGGCTCTGACCTGTCGATTCGAGCACGATGGAGAACACAAGGCTCAACTACCAAGCAGTGTACACCAACCTCTTCGCTTTGAGGCTCCGTCACTCACCTTCACCCGCTCTGCTTCACTCTAACCTCTCTGAAAGTCCCTCCCTCTGTCGAGTTGGCCTTAGACGTGAGTCGAGCAAGCAAGACGAGTCAAGTTGTAATACGTGTTTTGTACACTATGCTTTTGAAAGTTATCAAGCGTTATTTCAAGGAAATATTGAATTGATAGTATTTGACACAGTCAATAATTTCGCTTTGATGCAACAATTTCATTGAAACTTGTTTTGTAAAAATCAGAGACCATCTTGAATAATCAAGACTTTTAAAGAGTTCTTTGGTTTGTATAGCACATCAAAACATAGTACCACATCTAATAATATGGAATTTTTGTAGTACCTTATAAGTAGTATAAGCCCCTACTATCATAGTGCCCATAATGTTTTAGATGTATACTCATTAGCCCATAATCACATCATTAAGACTAATTAAACATGATTAGTGCTAATTACCCCTCATTAGTGATAATTAAGCGTCATTAGCAAAAGTAGGACACATGGAGAGGAAATCATGGAACACGTGTCGTGATATAGTCAGGACAAGTGTCAAACACTCAATAGTGCCATGTGTCATTATCCTAAGACTAGCATGTGTCATGGTATTACCCCCTTGCTTGGGCAACAAGTTATCTCGTGGATAAGCCACACCTTGCTTGGGCAACAAGTTATCTCGTGGATAAGCCACACCTTGCTTGGGCAACAAGTTATCTCATGGATAAGACAAACTTATTACTTGGGCAACAAGTTTTCTCATGATTAAGCCATGTGTCATGCCATGTGTCTTCATACAGGGATAAGAGACAACATGTGTCTTGGAGCCTCCCTTACATGTTGACACATGTCACACATGTAAAGGGGGTGGAGGCCTATAAATACCCATGACCTCCCATACTCCTCACTTCATCCCACGCCCATCTCTCCACCTTAGAGCCGCAAGGCCGCCGAGGTTGCGGGAGGAGCACGAGAGGAGCCACGGCGAAGCCCTGTCGGTGATCGAGAGCGTTTTTGAAGTCGTAACGAAGTTCTGTCCGCACCAAGCCGTAGTATTCAATCTAAGACGGCTATAGGGGGGATTTCACTAAAGAAGGCGAATTGGACTCAAGTTAGATAGCGTTCAGGTGAGGGATTCTCAAGCGTTATTTTAAAGCATTAGTCTTTCGGTTTTATGCATGTTTATGATAACAAGTATGAAATCGTGTTTTCTAAAGCTTTTACGCATGAATTACAAGTACCATACAGTTAATATGAAATCAGGGCTTTAGAACGTATTTCAGACGTCGTTTCATGTGTTTTTATCATGATAGCACGTTTTCAAGCATAAAATTCGTTGTGGAACAGAAAGCATAAGTTCACTTCTTAGATTTGAGTTTTTATGTAAAGAATTATGTTTTGCAAGGTTACTATGCATTATGGATCGATTTTCAAGTTCTTAATAAGTTCTAGTTGACAGAATATGTATGTTATGTCAAGAGTGTTTTATTTTCATGATTTAGTCGTTATGAGCTTAAATTAGCAAAAGTACGGTTTATTAGCGGCAACAAATGAATCAGAATCAGAAGATAAGCACCACAGTAGCTCTTTTATACAAATCATGAACTAGCCATTAGATATGGTGATGTCATTAGATATGACCCTGAAACCGCCATTAGATATGGCAAACCATTAGATATGGTATCAAGAGGACTTTGGGTCCGCATTCTGTATACATATAGGCTTTGGGTCGTATGCAAGGTGTTTTTGGTCTTTGGGACCGTCTGCGCGTATGACTTAGCTTTGTTTCAGCGTTCATGAGTCAATAAATTAGCCACAGTGGTGATTAGTACAAACAGCTTGATAGTAATGATTATGTTTCAGTTTATCTGCTTTTGAAGTAATTTCAGCGTTCAATTGCAAAACTAGCATGTTGTTATATGAAATTTCTGTCATAAAGTTTCTTTCAGGTTGCTTTAAAATTTGGTATTCAGGTAAAGATAAGGGCAGAAACGGTGTTGGAGTAGTTGTTCATAAAGATTTGAAGGATTGTGTGGTTGAGGTGCAAAGATTTGGGGATCGGATTATTTTGCTAAAGTTGGTGCTTGAAGAAGAAATTCTGAATATCATCTCAGTTTATGCACCGCAAATTGGTTTAGATGAAAGGACTAAACAAGCTTTTTGGGAGGATCTGGATAAGATTTTACAAGGAATCCCACAAAGAGAGATGGTTTGCATAGGTGGAGATCTAAATGGACATGTGGGAAAAGATGTTTCAGGGTATGCAAGTGTGCATGGAGGACATGGTTTTGGGGATAGAAACGAAGAGGGAAAAGTCATTCTGGATTTTGTAACTGCATATGATCTTTTCATAGCAAACACTCTTGTCAAGAAGAGGGAGGAGCATTTAATTACTTATAAGAGTGGCTCAACTAGAACACAGATAGATTACTTTGCGTTGAAGAGAAGAGATCGGTTATGTTGCAAAGATTGCAAAGTAATCCCTGGAGAGAGTTTGACAACCCAACATCGCTTGTTAGTCTTGGATTTACAAATAAAAGGGCTGGTAAAGAAAAGGAAGGTTCCTAAGATCACCAGAACTAGGTGATGGAATCTTCCGCTGAAGCAATCAAGCTTCAGGGAGAAGGTTTTAGAAGACTTATCTTGGGATTGTAGCGGTAGTGCAAACGAGATGTGGGAGGCAGTAGCATCTTGTATTCGAAAGGTAGCCAAAGAGATGCTAGGCGAGTCAAAAAGAGGAGCTCCGGGTCAAAAGGAGGCTTGGTGGTGGAGTGAAGGGGTGCAAGAGAAGCTAAAAATTAAAAGAGCTTGCTTTTCTAAGGATAGAACAGAGGAAACTGTCACAGACTATAAAATAGCGAAGAAGGAAGCAAAGAAGGCTGTAAGCGAAGCTAAGTCAAAAGCTTATGAGGTTTTGTATAAAAATCTCAACTCTAAGGAGGGCCAGAAGGATATATTCAGGTTGGCCAAAGCAAGAGAAAGAAAGACCAAAGACCTTTCTCAAGTGAGATGCATTAAGGACGAGGAAGGTCATGTGCTTGTTACTCAGAAGGATATAGAGACTAGATGGGAGCAGTACTTCCATAAACTTTTCATTGGAGAAGGAAGTAGAGAGATCACTTTGGGTGATCTAGCTAGTAGTGAAAGTTACTTGAATCGTTCATGCTATAGACGAATACAAAGAAAAGAAGTAGAGGAGGCTTTGAAGGTTATGAGACCTGGGAAAGGTGTTGGACCGGATGACATCCCTGTAGAAGTATGGAAAGTTTTAGGTGAGCGTCGTTTGACTTGGCTTACGAATCTATTCAACGTTATTTGGCGAAGCAAGAAAATGCCTGAAGATTGGAGGAGGAGTATCGTGGTTCCTCTTTATAAGAACAAAGGAGACATTCAAAATTGTTCAAATTACAGAGGTATCAAGCTGATGAGTCACACTATGAAAATTTGGGAACGTGTGATCGAAAGAAGGTTGAGGCAAGTTTCCCAAGTAAAAGAAAACCAATTCGGATTCATGCCAGGTCGCTCAACTATTGAAGCCATCTGTTAGAGTAAACAATACTCTGATGTATTATTCCATAGAGCCCTCGGGTCTCTTATATAGAGAGAAAACCCTTGGGTAAATTACAGAGACGTACAATATATAAATAGAAAAATACGAAACAGTACATCGCAACATATATAAGCCTCTACACTCCCCCTCAAGATGGAGCATAGATATCTATCATGCTCAGCTTGGAAGAACATCTCTGGAAAGGTCCTCTGAGCAATGGCTTGGTGAATATATCAGCAGTCTGGTCCTCTGAACTGACATGAGAAGTGGAAATGAAGCCCTTCTGAATCATGTCTCTAGTATAATGACAATCCACCTCGATGTGCTTTGTTCTCTCATGAAAAGCTGGATTGTTGGCAATAAACAGTGCTGCTTGATTGTCACATTGAAGATTCATAGGCAAGGGGACATCTACATTCAAATCTTCTAAGACTGGTCTAACCCACATCATTTCTGCGCTTGCTTGTGCCATGGCTCTGTACTCGGATTCAGCATTGGATCTCGCCACAACAGTCTGTTTCTTGCTTTTCCAAGAAACTAAAGAGCTTCCTATGAAGATAGCAAATCCAGAAGTAGATTTACGATCCCTTGGACATCCTGCATAATCTGCATCTGCACAAGCTGAAATAGACAGATCTGTATCTTTCCTGAATAGCAACCCTGTGCCTGGGGAAGACTTCAGATATCTCAATATAATATACAAGGCATCCATATGAACTTGCCTTGGCTGCTCCATAAATTGACTCACCCGGTTTACTGCAAAGGCAATATCCGGTCGAGTTATAGTAATGTATAAGAGCTTACCCACCATCTCTCTGTACCTTCTTTTGTCCACCTCCTCGGTATCATCGTCGTACAGCTTCATGCTTGGGTCCATAGGTGTACTTGAAGGTCTGCATCCAGTCATTCATGTTTCAACTAGCAAGTCTGTGACATATTTTCTTTGAGTCATCACCATTCCTTGTGCATTTCTTGCAAACTCTATCCCCAGAAAATATCGTATCGTGCCCAGATCCTTCGTAATGAACTGGCTTCCCAACAGGGACTTGGTTATCTCAATCCCCTGAGCATCATCTCATGTAACCAAGATGTCATCAACATATATCATAACAACAACTGTACCTCTAGGGGTCTTCTGGATGAACAGTGAATGGTCCGCATTTGATCTCCTAAACCCCTGTCGTTCAATTAGCTGGGAAAGCTTCTGGAACCATGCTCGGGGACTCTGTTTGAGGCCATAGATAGCCTTATGAAGTCTGCACACCATCTGAGTCTCCCCCTCAGCAGCAAACCCTGTTGGTTGCTGCATGTAGACTTCCTCCTGTAAGTCACCATACAAGAAAGCATTCTTGACGTCAAGCTGGAAAATGGTCCAGTTACGTACCACAGCAACAGATAGGAGGATGCGAAGAGTGGAGTGTCTCGCCACTGGTGAAAAAGTATCCACATAATCTACCTCATACGTCTGGGTAAATCCCCGTGCTACAAGTCTGGCCTTGTATCTGTCGAGACGTCCAGCCGCATGATATTTCACCGTAAACACCCACTTGCAACTCACCACGGAGGCACCTGGAGGAATGGGGACAAGAGACCAAGTCCCTCTAGATCGTAAGGCATGCATCTCCTCTTCCATGGCTAGACGCCAGCAATCAATCTTCATGGCATCCTGATAGGTCCGTGGAATCTCAACTGACAAGACAGCAGCTGCAAACTTCTGGAAATCCCCATTGAGACGATGAAATGAGACTTGAGAGGCAAGAGGATATGAACCACACTGTCTTCGCTGCTTCCTGTGAGCAATGGGCCAATCCAGATCATCCATCACTGTGTTGACCGGTTGATCCTCCTCCTGTATTAAAGGCTCCTGCACAGGTGCATTGTCTAACCCATCATTAGTGTTAACATCAGAACATACCTGAGGCGTGTTGGATGGTTGACATGTAGCTTGAGCAGGGCCTAGCCGCCTTGTATAGAACTTAGTAAAAGGTACAATTGGAGGTGGTGGTGGTGGTGGTGGTGGAGTAGAGGATTGACCCAGGCTTGGAGGTGGAGGTACATAGACATTAGAATCTGTTGATGTGGAGGAGACCAATCTGTCACCTGCAGGGGAGAAGTACATGACAGGTTCGAAAAATGTAACATCTGCGCTCACATAGTACTTGTCATGAACAGGGTCATAGCAACGATATCCTTTCTGTGTCCTGGAGTAGCCCACAAAAACACACTTGATAGCTCTAGGAGATAGCTTATCAAGTCCTGGAGATAAGCGGTGGACAAATGCAACAGTGCCAAAGACCCGAGGTGTAAGTGTAAACAAATCTTTGTCAGGAAAGAGAACAGAGATAGGCGACTTTTCCCCAAGAACAGTAGTAGGCATGCGGTTGACCAGATAGCATGTTGTAAGTATAGCATCCCCCCAAAATGATAATGGAGCACAACTCTGAATAAGTAATGTGCGAGCAATATCAAGGAAATGTCGATGCTTCCGTTCTGCAACCCCATTTTGTTGAGATGTGTATGCACATGTGGTTTGGTGGATAATGCCTTTAGAAGAAAGAAAGCGAGCAAGGGAACGAGTGCAGAACTCCAATGCATTGTCAGTAAGCACATACTTAACAGTAGACGAAAAAACATTTTGAACTTCATTGATAAGATTTTGAATAACACTTCCTGCTTCGGATTTATTTTTAAGAAGAAAAGTCCAGGACACTCTTGAAAAATCATCAACCACAACTAAATAGAACCTGTGCCCCTGATGATCTGGGACACGACTGGGACCCCAAATATCTATGTGAAATAACTCAAACGGGGAGCGACTGCTCTGACTCTGACGACTGGGGAAGCTAGACCGATGGTGCTTTCTTAACTGACATGCTTCACAACGAAAAGACGAACTCGGAGAGATCTGAGGCAGGAGGTGACGCATTCTGTAGCGGCAGGTGTCCAAACCGAAGATGCCAGGTATACGGAGATACGGAGCCCTGGGAATGCAGTGAGACGCCAGCGTAAGAGTTCCGTACGAGACGATAGAGGCCATTGTGCTCAGAGCCACAGCCAATCACCCTACCCGTTAGTATGTCCTGAAAAATAACAGATGATGGGTCAAAAATAGTACGACAGTGCAAATCTCGCGTAATCTGACTAATGGATAAGAGATTCATAGAGAATTCTGGTGCATGTAGAACATTCTGTAAGTGCATAGAGGGCAGCAAAACCGTCTCCCCCTGACCGATGATAGGGGAATGAGTCCCATCAGCAATGAGTACAGAGCGACCAGGCTGAACAGCTCTGTAGGACTGCAGAATATCTTTCTCACGACAGAGATGATGGGTGGCTCCAGAATCAACAATCCATCCTGTGAGATCATGATTATGATATGAGACTGAAGGACTACCTGAGGCACTGGCTGAAGCAGATGTACTAGCTGACGCCGAGCCCGCAACATCAGAAGCTTCAGCACCCTCTGACGATAACTGTGGCATGATATCACGAAGCCGTGCCACTAGCTCCTCGAACCTGTGATCTGGAGTAGATGCTGGTGGACCCTGAACATGATCAGCGACACGTGCAGAAGGAGGGAAGCCATGCTTGGAATAGCATGTATCCTCCGAATGACCAGTACGACGACAGAATGAGCACGTAGAGCGTATGCGACCTCCGCGGCCACGTCAACCACTTCCTCTGCCACGAAATGAGGACGAACCACCTCGTCCTCTGGAAACTGCCATTGCCGAGGGAGGTGTAGTCGCTGTATTCGATGGAACAGGTACACGACTGAGCCTCCTGTATACTTCTTCCATCGGTGGAATGGTGGCATCTGCAAGGATCTGAGAGCGTGCTGCCTCGTACTCAGGGTCAAGGGCAGCAAGTAATACGCCAACAATAGTGGCGTTGCGGAACGTCTTCTGCTGTTTCGGCATGGCTGTGAGCGGGATGGTGCTATAGAGCATCTCGAACATTCCACGAAGAAACGTGTACAGGGAATGAAGAGGCCTCCCATTTTGCTTCGTGGTAAAGATATCATGCTGCAACTGTAGCATCTTTATCTCGTTCCGTACCTGAGAGTACGTCGTGGCCAGAATATCCCACATTGCCTTGGCGGTGGGCTGATGGAGGACATCATTTGCTATCTTCGTCGTGAGCGTTCCTGACAGCCAAACTTTGGCATACGCGTCATCGGCCTCTCATGAGGCATATATTCCCTTCTTCTCCGACGGCTCATCTTCGGTAAGAATATGCTTCTTACCACATGACTGCATAAGACTGAGGAACTGCATAGCCCACAGTTCGTAGTTCGTCCCGTCCATTTTGACGATTGGTGTCGAACCTTTAAAGGCACCTATGGCAGGCATATCGACCTTTTGTTCTGACATACTGCTGGAAAAGCCCAACTAGGGATGATAGACAAAGAGACTGGCGTCTACCGAGACCTTTGAGGATTCAAGTGCATATGTAGACGTTATGCACTTGAACCCGTCATCGACCGGAGCCCGGCCGAAGCGAGGCGGACGGCGGCGAGGCTGGTGAAGCCTCGGGGGAGAGGCGGCGGGGCTGGGGCCTGGAGGTACCGGCGGCGGGGCTGTAGGGGCCCGGCGGCGGGACCGGAGGGGGCTGGCGGAGTGCCGGAGGGGCCTGGCGGCGGCGGGAGGGGCTGGCTGGGGTCGGCGAAGGGCCTGGAGTGGCCTGGCGGCGGCGGGAGGGCCTGGAGGGGAGGGCGGCTGGAGCCCGGCGGCGGCGGGGGGGGGGGGGGGAGGAAACCCTAGGTTAGGGTTTTGGCTCTGATACCATGTTAGAGTAAACAATACTCTGATGTATTATTCCATAGAGCCCTCGGGTCTCTTATATAGAGAGAAAACCCTTGGGTAAATTACAGAGACGTACAATATATAAATAGAAAAATACGAAACAGTACATCGCAACATATATAAGCCTCTACACCATCCATTTGCTGAGGAGAACAATGGAGATTTATAGAGCTAAAAAGAAGAATATCCATTCGATCTTTATTGATTTGGAGAAGGCTTATGATTCCGTCCCACGAGAGATACTATGGAGAGTTTTGGAGAAGAGACAAATACATGTCCTATACATTAATCTCATAAAGGATATGTATGATAGGGCTTTATCTTATGTAAGGACCCCGACGGGGAAGACTGACTATTTTGATATCAACATTGGTTTACATCAAGGTTCAGCTTTGAGTCCATTTCTTTTTACTTTGATTATGGACGAGTTGACAAGTCACATTCAGGATGAGTTGCCTTGGTGTATGTTATTTGCTGATGATATTGTGTTGATTGATGAGACTAGAGATGGAGTAAATGAGAAGCTTGAGGTTTGGAGACATGCATTGGAGACTAAAGGCTTTCGTATAAGTAGGGCTAAAACGGAATATATGGAATGCACCTTTGATGGAAGAAATAGTGAAGGAATCGAGGTGAAGATTGGTGACGATAACATTCAGAAGAGAGATTCTTTTAGATATCTGGGATCTATTTTGCAACATGATGGGGAAATTGATGGAGATGTTACTAATAGAATAAATGCAGGCTGGCTAAAGTGGAGAGGAGCCTCCGCTGTTCTTTATGATAAGAAAATTCCTTTAAAAATTAAAGGAAAGTTTTACAAAGCAGCCGTGAGACCTGCTATGCTTTATGGTTCTGAGTGTTGGCATGTGAACCATAGACATGTGCAGAGAATGGCTGTAGCAGAAATGAAAATGCTAAGATGGATGTGTGGACATACACGTAAAGATCGGATTCGGAATGATGCAATTAGAAAGAAAGTTGGTGTAGCTCCGATCGAGGATAAGATGCGAGAAAACCGCTTAAGATGGTTTGGTCATTTGCAAAGAAGGTCAACTGATGCACCGGTTAGGAGATGCGAGTGTTAGGATGTTGAGCCGGCTAAGAGAGGGCGAGGACGGCCCAAGAAGTGTTGGAAAGAGACTATACGAAGGGATCTTAGCTTTTTGGATATAAGTCCGAGATTGACCCAAGATAGATCTGAATAGAGGTGAAGAATCCATGTAGCCGACCCTACTTAATTGTGGGAAAAGGCTTTGTTGTTGTTGTTGTTGTTGAAAGTTTCTTTCAGGCTATTTCACAGTATTCAGCATAAATTTCTCGTCATGATGCTCATATTTCAGATTTTTAGCCATATGTAAAAAGCTGAGATCCTTTCACTGGGTCTAAGCTCATAAATGGGTTTAGACTCATCCCTTTATATAATAATTATGTACAGATCAGCAGAATCACGACTAGCAGGGGAAAGGACCGCTGATAAACTTGGAGGAGGTGTCTTTTGCTTTTCGTTGTTTTTATACTGTCTGTGTTATTTTGTGAGAAGTTGTAATAGATAGAACTTGTGTAATACACTTCTTGGTGTTGTGAACTTGAAATACAAAAAAATTTATGTTTTTGAGATTGCCACATGTTTACTTGAGGAAAAAGAAGAAGAAAGATCTTTGTCGCGGCACGTTCTGGTTAGCGGAACGGGTC
Source organism: Ottelia alismoides (assembly GCA_037367405.1). NCBI lineage: Eukaryota > Viridiplantae > Streptophyta > Magnoliopsida > Alismatales > Hydrocharitaceae > Ottelia > Ottelia alismoides. The sequence goes on from JAZKJV010001217.1 coordinate 132,716, forward strand.
GTGACAACTTGTGGTATCAGAGTAAAGGTTTTAGAACCTTAAGCAAGAATTACATTAGGAATTAATCTATAGTCATGGAAGACAATTTAGTTATCAAAATTTGATTTGAACTTTGAAGAAAATCGACGTTATAAGTCTTGAGGATATCTAGAATCATTATTGGAGGATTTATGTTAATGAAGGATCTAATTGAAGTTTTATTTAGGAAACAATGACAAGGCCCTAGTCACGAGAATGATAACAATAACAACGTGTACGACACGTTGACCTTGATAGCTCAAACACTAGGAGGCATGGCTGCCCACTCAGTTAAAAGACATGAATTTGAGCACCAGTTACCATTTGAACATGTAAAGAAGTTGGGAGAGAACTATTTGTAGGAGAGAGTGACCCAAAGGAAATTAGAAGACTAAACAGAGTGACTGTCCACAATAAATATCCTTTGCCCAGAATAGATGACTTATTTGATCAATTGCAAGGGATTTCTGTGTTTTCAAAGATAGATTTGAGATCAGGGTATCATCAACTAAAAAAATTAGAGTCGAAGATGTACCTAAGACTGCCTTAAGAACCGTTTATGGACATTACGAATTCCTGGTAATGCATTTTGGATTGACAAATGCCCCAACTGCCTTTATGGACTTGATGAATAGGGTTTTCCGTCCATATCTGGACAAGTTCGTGATCGTATTTATTGATGATATTCTAGTATATTCTAAAACAGAAGAAGAACATAGAGAACACTTGAGAATTGTACTTCAAACTCTGAAGGAACACCGATTATATGCAAAGTTTGATAAATGTGAGTTTAGGTTGAGGAATGTTGCATTTCTAGGCCATGTCATATATGGAGAAGGAATAACAGTAGATCCATCAAAGATAGAAGAGGTTCTTAGATGGGAGCGACCGATAAATGCATCAGAAATCCGAAGTTTCCTTGGATTAGCTGGGTATTATCGAAGATTTGTAGAAAACTTCTCTATAATTGCTGCACCATTGACAAGGTTAACTAGGAAGAATGTGAAGTATAGTTGGGACGAAGAATGCGAGAAGAGTTTTAAGGAACTCAAGAGTCGTCTCACCTCAGCACCTATACTTAGCCTTCCTTCAGAACAGGGTAATTTTGTAATCTATAGCGATGCCTCAAGACAAGGGCTGGGATGCGTCTTAATGCAGAATGATAAGGTGATTGCTTATTCTTCTAGACAGCTAAAACAACATGAGTTAAATTACCCAACTCATGACCTTGAGTTAGCTGCTATAGTATTTGCCTTAAAGATCTGTAGACACTACCTATATGGAGAAACTTGTCGAATCTTTACAGATCATAAGAGTTTGAAATATATTTTCTCTCAGAAAGAGTTGAATTTAAGGCAAAGAAGATGGTTAGAGCTAATCAAAGATTATGACTGTTCCATAGAATATCACCCGGGGAAAGCCAATGTCGTACCTGATGCTCTCAGTAGAAAGTCTAATGGTCAGCTATCTCACTTAAAAGGAGAATATTATCAGTTAAAAGAGATACGTGCAAAGTTAACCATAAATAGTTCTGGAGCCTTATTAGCATCCTTACAAGTAAGACCCATATTATATGATAAAATTAAGGAGGCACAAGTCCATGATTCTGAAATCATTAGAATGATTGAGAAGTTAAGGGAGGAGATGAAGCCGGGTATAAGATAGATGGTCAAGGGGTCTTATTCTTTAAAGGAATATTGTGTGTTTCAAAGAAATCTGATATACAGACTGAGATTCTGGAGGAGGCACATAACTCCATGTATACTATGCACCCAGGAAGTACTAAGATGTATAGAACACTTAAAAGTTACTATCGGTGGTCTGGCATGAAGAGAGTGATTGCAGAGTATGTTTCTAGATGTCCTATATGCCAACAAACTAAACCAGAACGTTTGAGACCTGCAGGGACTTTACAGCCACTTCCAATACCATAATGGAAATGGGAACACATCACTATGTATTTTGTTACAGGATTTCCAAGGACTCGTCGAGGTCACGATGCAATATGGGTCATAGTGGACAGATTAACTAAGTTTGCACATTTCTTAACCATTAACAAGACATACAGTCTAGACCGTTTGGGAAAGATTTTTGTTAATGAGATAGTTAGCCGTCATGGGGCTCCTGTGTCAATTGTATATGATAGAGATCCACGATTTACTTCTAAGCTATGGCCAAGCTTACATAAAGCTATGGGAACGAAGTTAGCATTTAGTACTGCCTTTCATCCTCAAACAAATGGCCAATCAGAACGGACTATCAGACTCTAGAAGACATGCTTAGAGCTTGTGCACTGAGCTTTAAAGGAAGCTGGGATGAACATCTCTCACTTATAGAGTTTGCATATAATAACAACTATCATACTAGTATTGGGATGGCACCTTATGAAGCCTTGTATGGTAGACCATGCAGAACACCTATCTGTTGGAGCGAGGTTGGAGAAAGGAGATTGGTTCAACCTGAATTAATACAAAGCACAATAGAAAAGTTGAGGAAATCAAGAGATGCTTGAATGCAGCGCAAAGCAGACAGAAAAGTTATGCAGATAAGCGAAGAAGAGACTTAGAATTTCAAGTGGGAGACCATGTGTTTCTGAAAGTATCTCCATGGAAAGGCCTAATCAGATTTGGGAAGAAAGGGAAACTAAGCCCTAGTTACATTGGCCCTTACGAGATCACAGAGAGAATCGGAAGTGTGGCCTATCGTTGTCGACTTCCATCTGAACTAGCAAGGACACATGATGTCTTTCATGTCTCCACACTTCGGAAGTTTATTCCCGATCCAACTCATATGATACAAACCCAAGATATTGAATTGAAGGAATATCTGTCATATGAGGAGGTTCCTGTGGAAATTCTAGATTATAAAGTACAAGAACTTCGTACAAAGAAGATTCCTTTAGTTAAAGTTTTATGGAGGAGTCATGCAATAGAAGAAGCCACATGGGAACGAGAGGAAGAAATGAGATCTCAATATCCCCACTTATTTTCAAGCTAGCAAAGGAACTTAAATTTCGAGGACGAAATTTATTGCAAGTTGGGGAGAATTGTAATACGCATTTTGTACACTATGCTTTTGAAAGTTATCAAGCGTTATTTCAAGGAAATATTGAATTGATAGTATTTGACATAATCAATAATTTCGCTTTGATGCAACTATTTCATTGAAACTTGTTTTGTAAAATCAGAGATCATCTTGAATAATCATGACTTTTAAAGAGTTCTTTGATTTGTATAGCACATCAAAACATAGTACCACATCTAATAATATGGAATTTTGGTAGTACCTTATAAGTAGTATAAGCCCCTACTATCATAGTGCCCACAATGTTTTAGATGTATACTCATTAGCCCATTATCACATCATTAAGACTAATTAAACATGATTAGTGCTAATTACCCATCATTAGTGATAATTAAGCGTCATTAGCAAAAGTAGGACACATGGAGAGGAAATCATGGGACACGTGTCGTTATATAGTCAGGACAAGTGTCAAACACTCAATAGTGCCATGTGTCATTATCCTAAGACTAGCATGTGTCATGGTATAACCCCCTTGCTTGGGCAACAAGTTATCTCGTGGATAAGCCACACCTTGATTGGGCAACAAGTTATCTCGTGGATAAGCCACACCTTGCTTGGGCAACAAGTTATCTCATGGATAAGACAAACCTATTACTTGGGCAACAAGTTTTCTCATGATTAAGCCATGTGCCATGCCATGTGTCTTCATACAGGGATAAGAGACAACATGTGTCTTGTAGCCTCCCTTACATGTTGACACATGTCACACATGTAAAGGGGGTGGAGGCCTATAAATACCCATGATCCCCCATACTCCTCCTCACTTCATCTCACGCCCATCTCTCCACCTTAGAGCCGCAAGACCGCCGAGGTTGCGGGAGGAGCACGAGAGGAGCCACGGTGAAGCCCTGTCGGTGATCGAGAGCGTTTTTGAAGTCGTAACGAAGTTCTGTCCGCACCAAACCGTAGTATTCAATCTAAGACGGCTATAGGGGGGATTTCACTAAAGAAGGCGATTTGGACTCAAGTTAGATAGCGTTCAGGTGAGGGATTCTCAAGCGCTATTTTAAAAGCATTAGTCTTTCGGTTTTATGCATGTTTATGATAACAAGTATGAAATCGTGTTTTCTAAAGCTTTTACGCATGAATTACAAGTACCATACAGTTAATATGAAATCAGGGCTTAGAACGTATTTCAGACGTCGTTTCATGTGTTTTTATCATGATAGCACGTTTTCAAGCATAAAATTCGTTGTGGAACAGAAAGCATAAGTTCACTTCTTAGATTTGAGTTTTTATGTAAAGAATTATGTTTTGCAAGGTTACTATGCATTATGGATCGATTTTCAAGTCCTTAATAAGTTCTAGTTGACGGAATATGTATGTTATGTCAAGAGTGTTTTATGTTCATGATTTAGCCGTTATGAGCTTGAATTAGAAAAAGTACGGTTTATTAGTGGCAACAAATGAATCAGAATCAGAAGATAAGCACCACAGTAGCTCTTTTATACAAATCATGAACTAGCCATTAGATTTGGTGATGTCATTAGATATGACCCTGAAACCGCCATTAGATATGGCAAACCATTAGATATGGTATCAAGAGGACTTTGGGTCCGCATTCTGTATACATATAGGCTTTGGGTCGTATGCAGGGTGTTTTTGGTCTTTGGGACCGTATGCGCGTATGACTTAGCTTTGTTTCAGCGTTCATGAGTCAATAAATTAGCCACAGTGGTGATTAGTTACAAACAGCTTGATAGTAATGATTATGTTTCAGTTTATCTGCTTTTGAAGTAATTTCAGCGTTCAATTGCAAAACTAGCATGTTGTTATATGAAATTTCTGTCATAAAGTTTCTTTCAGCTATTTCATAGTATTCAGCATAAATTTCTTGTCATGATGCTCATATTTTAGATTTTAGCCATATGTAAAAAGCTTGAGATTCTTTCATTGGGTCTAAGCTCATAAATGGGTTTAGACTCATCCCTTTATATAATAATTATGTACAAATCAGCAGAATCACGACTAGCAGGGGAAAGGACCGCTGATAAACTTGGAGGAGGTGTCTTTTGCTTTTCGTTGTTTTTGTACTGTCTGTGTTATTTTGTGAGAAGTTGTAATAGATAGAACTTGTGTAATACACTTCTTGGTGTTGTGAACTTGAAATACAAAAATTTTATGTTTTTGAGATTGCCACATGTTTACTTGAGGAAAAGGAAGAAGAAAGATTTCTGTCGCGGCACGTTCCGGTTAGCGGGACGGGTCGTGACACAAGTCAAGGCCAGATACGCGCATTCTTTCCTCCAATCAAGAACCTACTTTGGAGCGAGCAGTCTCGCCAGAAGGAATAGTAATCATGCTGAGCCTGCGGAACGCTTCCTCCAAGGGGAGGATGGTGGCATCTGCTAGAATCTGGGAACGAGCAGCATCATAGTCAGGGTCAAGGGCTGCTAGGAATACCCCAACCATGGTAGCATTCCTATATGTCTTATGCTGCTCTGGAGTTGCCGTTAGAGGCATGAAACTGTAGAGCTTCTCAAACATCCCACGCAAGGATGTATACAATGAAAGCAGAGGGCGCCCATTCTGCTTGATAGTGAATATGTCATGCTGAAGTTGGAGAATCTTCGTCTCGTTCCTCGCTTGAGAATATGTTGCTGCGAGGATATCCCACATCGCCTTTGTTGGAGTATTCGTTGTATGTGTCATCTATGAGGGAGATGGGTAAATGGATCTCCCGTGGATCAATCTCGTATCCTTTCCAGCTGTGTGCGACAGTTTGATTAACTCGAGGGGCAGGGAAAGGAAGATTATTCTTGACCCAATCGCTCGGGGTGGGAGCATCTGGCTTGGGAGGAATGAAGCTATCTTCTCAACTCAGCGGTTTTACAAGGAAAATATCATAATACGAGCTCAGCGACTTCTGGAGGATTGGGACCATGGCTAGAATTCTGATGGTACTTGGGGGTTCCTTTCTTAGTGGCCTCCATTCTCAGTGGGTCGTCTTTGTACAGTTTCTCAGTTCTCTTTTCTTTTGTTTTCTTTTTTCTATTTAATATATTGGGGCGATCACCATCGAGTGACTCCCCCTTTTTTTGAGTTTTCAAAAAAAAATGGGTAAATGGATCTCTCCAGGATCCATTCACCCCATCCTGTTATTTAGTCCACATCTACCAGTTTGGAGATGCGGAGACTCGGTGCCGGTGGGGATTATATACAGACCCCCACACCCCTGTAGTCCATTGAGAGAAAAAGCAATGAAGCATATGCCCCTTTGAGGGCTTCTCCTGTGGTTTCATCCCTTTTCTTAGGGAGTAGGGTTCCACGTAAAAATCTTTTGTGTTCTTCAATTTCTTTATTTTATTTCTGATTCCGCTTCCTATTTTCTAACAGGGTATCAGAGCGGGTTCGATTCTCGAGGATTCAATTTCTTTTCCGAGATTCGATTTATTTTTGGTGTTCTGTTCTTAAAGATTATGTTTAAGGTATGTTCATCGGATGGAGAAAGTTCTAGGGTTCCGTAGGAACCCTAATTGATATTCGTTTCTGTTCAATATCATGATGATCGATTTCAGACGCCTGCTCTTCTCCAGGGCGGCATGACAGCAGGATACTTTGAGAAAGAAAAAAAGCAGAAGGATCTGATCCAGTTCAAGCGGCGGTGCCGCTCCAAGCTCTGTGGCCCTCCAGCAGCAGATTCCCTCTAGCGGCGAGTCTCAGCAACTCGTGTTGGAGGATCTCTCTCTCCAGGAGATGTAGATCTGCCCCCCCCCCTTCCGGCCACATGTCGTTCCAGGCTGCATATGATGAAGATCGGGCTTCAGCAGCACTCCAAGGCGGCGTGAATCCCCATCTGTGCAGGATGCGAGACCAGGCGGCGACCTCGATCCCCTTCCACGCGCGCAGGACGTGTGCGAGACCTAGCAGCGAGATATCCAGAGGGTGTATGGGAATAGGCGGCGGCGATTCCACGCGCAGGTAGCGATGCGCATATCCAGGACTCCAGGAGGCATCGCCCCCAGCACTCCAGGCGGTGCACTGGATGCACCCTTCCTCAAGATCGTCGCGCACCCACTCCTGGCGTATCCCTCCTTGCATCCCGCGAGGGCACCATCGACGGCAGTAAAGTGAAGGGGTTTCCCATCGTGGAACCTAGGGGATGCCGCATCTTCTCGATCTCTGAAGCAACACTCTCAGCAGCGGCACCATCGGTCGCTCGCCATCTCCAACAGATAACCCCAAAAGGGGAGCGGCAGCATGTGAAGGGTTCTCTATCGGGGACGCTAGGTTACAGCCATGGAAGGAAATATCGCGATATATCGGCGATATATCGCCGATACATCGATATCGACATGGGATCGATATGGGCATCAATATGGTGATATATCCCGATTTCCATACATTTTCTTTACAAAGGCTCGTCGATATGGGCGATATTTCGGTGATATATCGACGATATATCGTCGAAATATCGTATCGATACGATATCGAAATGATATCGATATCGAAACGATATCGATATCGATACGGCCTTCCATGGTTACAGCTCTGTGGGCCCTAGTGGCTCAAAAGTTTAAAAAAAAGGAGTTTGGGCGGTCGTTTAAAAAAAAGAGGCTGTGAGTCCAGTTGCATTTTGGGCCCACTGTTGGGCCAAGAGTTATTTGTTAAGAAAAAAAGGGAGAATGTTGCGTACAAAAAAACGGAAAGAGTACGAAAAAAGGGAGTAAAAAAATATGATTTAAAAAAAATCTAGACGGATATTTAAAAAATAATTTAAAAAAATACAAGCCGCAAGTTCATGTTTTTCCCCAATATCTTGTCTTCTCCCAACATAGTCGATGATTCCGACTAGTATGGGAGAAAGGGGGAGTATGGTGTAGAGTCACAGGTCTTGTTCCAGATTCAGATATTCTCCGGACCAGCCGATTTCCATACTCTACAGTTTCTCATATGTTCAGACTCGACGTCCATATTCCGAGTCTGCAGTTCAAGACGCACGATTGTGCGATCTTCAGTTTCATGGTCCCCATCATTCTTGTTGTTGTCAGGCTAGAGTTTTCATGTGAGCCATAGGGACTCCAGAGTAGAGGACCATCCCCTATGCCATGTTGGCAAGGGTTTTCATGTGGTATCATAGGTACTCCAAAGTAGTGTGCCATTCTCTGTGCCAGATAGGAGAGACCCAGTTCTCCGGTGAAGAGACTTTCAGACTCCATTCTCCAACAACCGTGGACTCCGACGAGGATTGCACTTCCACGGCCTTTTCCAGTCGGCCCTTTTTCAGAGATGGAGCAGTTGTCCACATTATTGTGACAGGCCAGAGTACTCCGATGAGGAGACTCATTTCCAGTTGCAGTGACTCTGACAGGCGCAGTTCAGAGCATATGCTCTCCGACGAGGAGATTCAGTTAACTCACACTCCAGCTCGTTCGTCCTCCTCACCAGCACGGTATGAGAAGCAACGTCCTCGACAGCAGCAGTTGTGCGCGTTGAGTTGATATTGCCCGTAGTGTCCCGTAGCGTGAGTTGAGTTTCTTTCTGTTTATCCAAGCTGAGCATTACATGCTCCACCTTGAGGGGGAGTGTTGGAGTATTCGTTGTATGCGTCATCTATGAGGGAGACGGGTAAATGGATCTCACCAAAATCCACTTACCCCATCTTGTTGTTTAGTCCCACATCTGCCAGTTTGGAGATGTGGAGACTCAGTGGGGGCTATATATAGACCCCCCACACCATTGTAGTCCATTGAGAGAAAAAGCAATGAAGCATATGCCCCTTTGAGGGCTTCTCCTGTAGCTTCATCCCGCTCCTTAAGGAGTAGGGTTCCACGTAAAAATCTTTTGTGTTCTTCAATTTCTTTACCTTTATTTCCGATTCCTCTTCCGCTTCCTATTTTTTAACAGCCTTAGCAATAGGCTGATAAAACATATCATTGGCGATCTCAATGGTCAATGTACCAGAGAGCCAAACTTTGCCATAAGCATCATCCGCCTACCACGAGGCATTTACCCTAGTCTTCTCCACCGGCTCTTCCTCGGTAAGAATATATTTCTTACCATCTGACTTCATCAGGCTCATAAACTACATAGCCCAGAGCTCGTAATTTGTCCTGTCCATTTTGACAATAGGTATTGGACCTCTGAATGCACCTATGACGAGTACATCGACTTTGTTTTCAGACATCTTGCCGGATGTATAAGACTAGGGTTTTGTATATCAAAGAATCAATGTCTACACAAACATATGTAGATTTGAATGCACATGTAGACTTATACACTCAAATCCATTGACCAAGCGGAGATCCCGATGACGAAGCACGCAGACGCAGCACACAGACAGAGTCCGCGCACAAAGGGACGGTGCACGGGCGCTACGCAAGGCGGACTGCGCCCACGATTCGGTCTGCGTGCTGGCGATGGAGCACGCTTGGGGGCGAGGAGGCGGCGCTGCACACGGAGGTGTTGTTGCAATGCGCGAGGGTTGGAGCGCGCCCGAGGGCTGGAGCACAGCGACGAGGGGGCGACACACAGAGACTGAGAGGGCGCCACGCAGAGGAGAGAGAGAGGGGAGGCGGCAAGTAGGGTTAGGGTTTCGGATACGAGAGCTCCGGTCTAGGATCGCCGCTCTGATACCATGTTGGAGAAAAATAAGCGAGATTTATTCATGTAACCCTAGGATCTCTTATATAGGGGAGAGACATATGGTAAATTACATAAGATAGATACAAAAGAAATAAAATGACTAAAAAGATATATAGGAATGTAGAAATATCTCAACAGTCGTCATTCTTGTCTATGTTGATATTATTGTTACAGGAGGGTGACGAGCAGGTTATTCGGGTTGCCAAGGACTTCCTAGGTCAAAAGTTTGACTAAGGACCTTGGTAGTTTGCGTTACTTCATTAGACTGAAGTTTACCAGGAACTAGCGAGGTCTTGTGATGACCCAGAGGTAGTACGTTATAGATCTTCTTAAGACAGGCATGATAGATTACAGACTTGCCACTACTCCTATAGACCCGAGAATGAAACTCTCCGACGATGACACTGAAAAGGTCAACAAGAGGAGGGACAGGGAGCTTGTTGGCAAGCTCCTGTACGTGATCATTACCAGGCCAGACATATTCTTTGTCGTGAGCAAAGTACGTCAGTTTATGGAACAGTCCAGATAAGCACATAGGGATGCAATCCATATGATTATGAGGTATCTAAAGGCATCACCTGGCAGGGACTTCTATTCAGTAGATGTACTTCATCATGGCCTTAAATTTCGCCGAAATTCGGCCGAGTTTCGGTCGAATTTCGGTTTCGGCAGGTGACTGAAACTCGGCCGAAATGGCTATATCGGTCGAAATTTGGGGGGGTCTAGTTCAAAAAGCCACCGAAATGACCGAAATTCGACCGAAATTTCGTTTCGGTCCCTCACCGAAACGAAACCGAAATCCGACTTCTAAGGCCTTGTACTTCACTTTCAGTTACAACATGTGCAGATGCATATTATGTTGGGTATCCCAAGGATAGGGAGTCTACTTCAAACTTCGCAGTGTTCATAGGGAATTCCCTGATGTCATGGAAGAGCAAGAAGCAGACTGTGGTTGCCAGATCTAGTGCCGAGTCAGAATACAGGAGGGTCAGATATGTTCTTACTGACTTTACGACCGAGGTGTCTCTTCCCATGCACCTCCAATGCGACAACCAGGTTGCTCATTTCATTGCAAACAATATTTCCTTCCATAAGAGGACCAAGCACATAGAGGTGGATTGTCACTACACTCTTGACATGATACAGAAGAGTCTCATCGCTACTACTCACGTCAATCCTAGAGACCAGAGAGTGGATGTTCTTACTAAGACCTTAGCCAGAGGGCCTTACCAAAGATGTTGCTCCAAGGTGAGCCTGATTGATACCTACGCTCTAGCTTGAGGGGGAGTGTTGAGATATGTTGGAGTACATGCATCATATGTAAAATGAGTAAATGGACCTTCAAAGATCCATTTACCACATTCAATGTTTAGTCCCACATCTACAATGGTGGGACTTGGAAGGTTTGTGGAAGCTATATAAGAAGCCCAAAACCCCATGTATCCAATGAAATATTCAATAGACACATCAGCCCTTTGAGGCGTTCTCACGTGGTTTCATCCCGCTCCTTAGGGAGTAGGGTTCCACGTAAAATCCCACGTTCTTCATTGTTTTTATCCTTTATTTCTGATATGCTTCCGCATTCGTTATTTCTAACATCGTATTAGAGCAGGTCGATTTTCGAGGATTTTAAGTTCTTTATTTTTGTTCAAGATTCGATTCAATTATTACTCGTTCTTGAAGATCATTTTTATAAAGATCTGTTCATGATCTGTCCATGTTTCGAGAAATTTTGGGATATCTTCAGAAACCCTAATTTATGCATGTTTGATGATTCCTGAAGATCTAAGAAATTTTAGGGTTCCAGTCAGGAACCCTAGATCTGGTTTCCAGGTGATGCCACAGCTCCAGTTCCTCTTCTCTCGGCATCGTGGCACATATCCCATGTAAGGTTCCAAAACCCCATTCTCTCCAACACCCAAGCAGCAGCACCGAAGGTTCCGTACTTCTCTTCAAGTCCCAGGGAACCTCTCTTCATCTCGCACAGGCAGTGCGAGCCCTCGTAGCTCCTTCGGACAAAGGTTCCTTTCCAGGCAGCACCGCACAGTCATAGGTGGAACTGCATCAAGTCCAAGAAGCACTAGCCCCTGTACCCTACCTCTAGGCGCCCTTGTCTTCCAGGCGGCACCGTTGCATCTCCAGGCGCATATCCCTCACGCCCTATCTCCAAGCGAGGTCCTCACAGGCGGTGCTCCTCCTCTCCTCTCGGATCTCGTGCAGGCAGCGTGAGATGCCCTCGAAGATTCTCCCATCAGCAGGTGGTGGCCCGCTCCTTATCTCCAGGTGGCGTGCTCTAGCAGCGGGGCTCCCCTCCCCCTTATCTTCGTTGCAGGACCCCATCGTGCTCCGCGGGCAACGGTGGCTATCTGCAGCAGAAAACCCCCATCGAGGTGCGGCGATCTTTGAGGAAAAGGGTTCCACTGGGAACCCTAAATATAAAAAAAAAGAAGGGCTCAGTTGGGCCATGTTCTTAAAAAAATCTCTTATTTTGGCCCAATGTGCCCGGCTTTTACCAAAAAAAAGGAGAGGGGGCTCGAAAAAAAAAGGGGAAATGAGGCCTGAGAATGGTCATAAAAGAATTTATTTAAAAAAAGTGCATATAAAAAAATCGTACACGATAAAAAAAATGAGTCGGCTATAAAAAAAGAGAAAAAATGCTGGAAAAAAGGGGAATCGTACAAAAAGAATCCATACGATAAAATATTAATTAAAAATTTGCGAGAAGAAATGTCGAGAAAATTTGTGGGATCGGTTTATTAATGTTTTGTTTCCCCAGATTCTTGTCATTGTTTTGTTTCCCCATCTTTTATTTTAGTCAGACTTTTCATGTGATCCATAGGGACTCCAGAGTTGAGATCTCATTCCCTATGTCATGTAGGTTGGGGTTTTCATGAGGTTTCATAGGGACTCCAAAGTAGAGATCCCATTCTCTGAGCCGGTATGGGAGAGACATAGTTCTTCGATGATGAGACTTTTCAAACTCCATTCTCCAGCGACCGTGGACTCCGACGAGGATGTCTCCACGGCTTTTTCAGATCGGCCCTTCAGAGAGATGGAGTAGCCACATGATGTGACGGGCTAGAGTTCTCCAGGTAGAGACTCATTTCTAGTTGCGGTGACTCGGACAGGTGCAGTCTAGAGCGCATGCTCTCCGACGAGGAGATTCAGTTTGACTCACACTCCATCCCATTTGTTCCTCCTCACCCTGCACAGCATGAGAAGCAACGTCCTCGGCAGCAACTAACAGTTGTGTGCATTGAGTTGATATTGTTTGTAGTGTCTTGTATTGTGAGTTTGAGATTTATTTCTTTTTTTTCAAGCTCAGCATTGCATGCTCCAGCTTAAGGGGGGTTGTTGGAGTGCATGTGTCAAATGTAAGATAGGTAAATGGATCCTTCCAAGATCCATTTACCACATCCAATGTTTAGTCTCGCGTCTACCAGTGGTAGGACTTGGAGGGTCTGTGGAGGTTATATATGAAGCCCCTGACCCCCTGTATCTGTTGAGAAAGTGCAATGCAACATATGGCCCTTTGAGACCTTCTCCCATGGTTTCATCCCGCTCCTTAGGGAGTAGGGTTCCACGTAAAATCCTGATCTTCTTAATGTTTATTTCATCTCTGAGATTTGCTTCCACATTAGTTATTTCTAACAAGATATTATTTGTCTTTTATATTTTTTATGTAATTTCTTTTCTTCTTGACATTTTCTTGTATTTTGCCCAACTGGTTTCTCTCCTATATAAGAGAACCCTAGGGCTACTCTATAACGCAATTCATTCTTCCATCTTCACATTAGTAACTCTGACAGGTGTAGTACAGAGCACACGTTCTCCAACGAGGAGACCCAATTCAACTCACACTCCAGCCCATTTATTCCTCCTTACATGCACAGCATGAGAATCAACGTCCTCGACAGCAACCGACAGTTGTGTATACATTGAGTTGATATTGTCTATAGTGTCTTGTAGTGTGAGTTTGAGATTTCTTTATATTTATCCAAGCTTACATTGCATGCTCCATCTTGATGGGGGAGTGTTAGAGTATATGTTGTGTAGATGGGTAATTGGATCCCTCTAGGGTCCAACTATCACATCCAATGGATTAGTCCCACACCTACCAGTTGTGGGACTTGGAGGGTCACTGGGGACTATATAAGAAGCTCCAGACACATTGTATCATATGAGAGAGTTCAATAGAACCATCATCCCTATGAGGCATTCTCCTGTGATTTCATTCCGCTCGAGTAGGGTTCCACTTAAAAATCCCGGTATTCTTATTGTTTATTCTTAAAAATCCCGGTATTCTTATTGTTTATTCTGAATCTCTGATATTACGCTTCCGCATTCTCGTTTTCTAACACTGGCTTGTACTAAACATGCCAACGGATTATCAAGTTAATAATATGCAATCTGCCAATCTTCAGAGGTGCTGCATCTAATAGACAATTGGTCAGCAGCATACTTAAAGAAATGCAACGATCAGATATGAGTCTACCTTGAACTTTTTTCTGTACACAGAAACTGCAGCACCATGGGCCAAAAGCTGGTGGTGTGCAGCTAAATATGTCTCTGTGGATGGATCTTCTTTTCTACCAGGAGCAAATGTCCCAGTGCCATGACCATTTATAGCCGTTTGAAGTGGTTCATTGAATGTTGCCCAATGCTTTACCCTGTCTCCAAAATGGGCAAAACAGGCTTCCGCGTAGATTGCAAAGTACTTCCTAGAAAACACAACAAATATTAATTAGCATTTTTAAGGAAAGATATGTTAGCTTACACGTGACATCTATTTTGAACAGCAAACAAACACCTATTGTGGGACCTGGTGTATGAAAGCTCATTTAAATTGTCTCATTGGGATGATTCCTATGGCCGGGATTTTGCATAAATCCGAGTTCAAATTGGAAAATAACAAGCGTATAAGAGGAATACTACTTTTAGAGTGCATTAACCAAGACAAAAGAAACAGCCACCCTAACAGCTATAAAAAAAAACTTTAGAGTAGCTTTTATTGTCCTAATACTTTCTTTAGCTTCCACGAACACCTATTGTGAGACCTCGCATATGAAAGCTCAAAATGTCTCATTGGGATGATTCCTACTGCCACAGTTTTGCATAAATCCGAGTTCAAATCGGAAAATAACGGGTGTATAAGAGGAATACTATTTTTAGAGGGAGTTAACCATGCCAAAAGAAACAGCACCATAGCAGATATAATAGAATCTTTAGAGTATCCTTACTCCTAACACTTTCTTTAGCTTCCATTGCTACCTAAGTGAGAGATGGCATCTCGTTGGAGTTTCAACTAATTCAACAGAGCTCATCGAAGCTCGGTCTAAGGTGGATTTCCTCCACAACGGGCAGGCCAAGCTATTTCCGGATTCCTAAAGGTGAAGTTTTTTTTTAGGCTCAAAAAAGGGGGAGACACTCAACGGTGTTCGCCCCAATATATTAAAAAAGTAAGAAAAGAATATTACAGAAAAGGAGATGAAAAAATTCAGTACTGCACCCTTAAGAAAAACTGAGTAAGGAACAGTACACCACCACCCCCAAAAAAACCAACTGCGGGCTACACCGCACACCAGTCATCCAGAAGACGCGAACAATGGATAAGAACGTTATCCCGATAGAATCGTTGGCCTGAGAAAAGGGCCTCATTCCTTCCCAGCCATATGCACCACAGCCTTGCAATCGGGGCCAAGATGTCCCTCCTATCCCTGTTCCTGTTGCACAACAATATCTCGCAGAAAGCAGACAGATCATCCGATCTCACCCAATCCAGATCATCCCAGATCCCTCGGACCACGTGGCAGCCGAAGAATAAATGATCAATTGTTTCCACTTCCGAATCACACAGGGCACAATTAGTACCGACGTTAACCAAGAATCTAGCGCAGCGATCACGCGTTAATAACCTCCTTCTGCGAAGAAGTCAAAGGAAGACGCTAATGCGCTCGGGAAGCCTCAGACTCCAAAAGAACCAACAATCGCGCACGAGGAGATCGGCCCGATACGCTTTTCTCGTGGAGAAAGTGTCGTCCTTCCAAGTCCAGTGATCATGCCCATCATTAGGTCGGTCAGAGTCACAGATGGCGTTCAAAAGAGAAACAAAATCATCAAGCCGATGGTCCGAGAAATTCGCGAGAAAATGCGGACACCAGCAGCCATACAACCAGCAAGAAGCAACCGAAGCATCTTTGTCAGCCGCCAATGCAAACAACCGGGGAAAGCGCTCCTTCAAAGAACCCCTTCCCGACCAATCGTCAATCCAAAATTTAAACGAGTCCCCCTTCCCCAGCACCGGCCGAAAGAGCGAAACATTCCTAGCAAAAGCATCCAGCACATTACGCCAAAACGGAGAATGGCGACCGATGTCACCCCCCCCCCCCGCACCATCCCCATCCTCGCTTCACCCAGGAACTCCCTGAGAACTGTAATGAAAAAATTATCACCCTGACCCCAAATTCTACTCACTCACTTGAGTACAAGAGCATCGTTAACAACCTCCAGCCTCCGCACACCCAGGCCACCTTCCCGCTTGGCCCTAGTAACCTCATCCCAGGCCACAAGATGCACCCCCCTACCCCCTACCCCTTTCTTCCCCACAAGAAGCGGTGCATACAACGCTCAAATCGCAGACGAATCCCCATCGGCATGCGACGAATCGAGAGGAAGAAAATCGGAATCGAGGAAAGCACCGCCTTGAGAAGAACAAGACGACCCCCTCTAGAAAGCAGCGACGCGCGCCAGCCAGCAAGGCGCAACTCCACTCTCTCAACAATCAAGCGCCAATCCCGAAGCCTGACCCGGCCCACCACCAGCGGCAAGCCAAGGTAATCAATAGGAAGCCCACTTGGAGGAGACCCCAACAACTGGCCGCACTCCACCGCCTCCGCCTGCGACATCCCAAAGGGGATCACCTTGAATTTAGTGCCATTAATCAACAGCCCCGATAATTCGCTGAACAAGTCAAGAGTGACCGACATACCGGAGACCTCAGATGGGCCGCCCTCGATGAAGCAAATAGTATCATCCGCGAATTGGATTAAGGGCATGCGCAGGGCTCCCTTAGTGAACCCTTTTGACAGCCCAGCCTCGATCACACGGCCCACCATACGCGCCAGAACATCCAAAGCCAACACAAAGAGGAGGGGAGCGAGGGGACACCCCTGGCGCACCCCCCTTCTCGACTGGAAGAAGCCCCCAACCGCCCGATCATTAACCAACACAGAGAGGGATACGGTGGTCACACACCGACGCATCCATGAAATCCAAACCTCAGGGAATCCCCTCCTTCTCAAAACCGACCACAAGAACCGCCACTCTAGGCAGTCGTACGCCTTCGCAAAGTCGATCTTCCAAAGTACCCCCTTCTTGTCAGAGTGCTTCCAATTAGCGACCAGCTCAGAAGCCACCGCGATGCAATCCGAAATCTGCCTGCCCCAAATAAAGGCAGCCTGGGCCGGAGAAACAAGTGAGTCCAGTACACGAGCAAGCTGTCTGGCTAAGACTTTAGCAACGATAAGATAAATACCGTTAGAGATCGAGATAGGACGGTAGTCCTCGATACGTTGCGCCGCCGTAGATTTAGGGATCAAGACAATGATGGCCCTATTAATCCTATCAAAACCAGAATTCCCAACGCAAAATTCGGCCACCACCTCCATAACATCATTGGCCACCACCTCCCAAAAATCACGATAAAACGCCACCGAAACCCGTCAGGGCCCGGGGACCCATCAGCGTTCAAGTCCCACACTGCCTCCTTAACCTCCTCCAAAGAAACTGGCCGAGTCAAGACCTCAGAGTCCGAGGCCGACAAGGAAGGCCCAGCCAATGCCATCTGCGCGGTGAGCGACTCGCCGAGAAGCGCTTGAAGTGATCAACAATGGCGAGACCCAGCTCCCTCTCCCCACAAACATGAGCACCATTAATGGAAAGAGAGCGAATCGTGTTAGAGCGCTTTCTACTGCTAGCCACACGGTGAAAAAAAGCTGTATTGGCATCACCATCTTTGATCCATTTCATACGCGACCGCTGACGCCACTCAATGTTCCTTTTCTTGTCCTCCGCCGCGACCTGATTTTGTGCAGCTAGTCGTTCATAAGGTTCCTCAGACAACAGGCCCCTATCATTCTCAGCCCGATCAAGGAGAGCAATGACATCCTCCGTCGTCGCCCTGACGGCATCGCGCGCCAACCTCGACTCCTTCTTGAATAACGCAAGTAATTTCCGCGAAGAAGCGAGCTTCTGATCAAGTCTATGTGCCGCAGACCCCACAAAAGATGCGTGAGCCCAGTGCGTCATCACTACCTCCTTGAAATTAGCCTCCTGAAGCCAGCACTTCTCGTAGCGAAAGAGGTCCCGTGCCCGATGGCCCTCACCAGACTCCCACATAATAGGATTGTGGTCAGAGAAGGAGCAGGGGCGAGAAGACACCGAGCAGAGAGGGAAGACCTCCAACAGCTTCCCAGAAGCCAAGAACCGATCAATCCTAGAACGTGTAGAATTATTCCTCCAAGTGTAGGATATATCATCAGGCACCAAACCCTCCAGAGCTAGCTCATCCAGGTATGATTTCATCTCATGGGACATCCTTACATGCACTGTTTGATTCAGGGGCTACACATTCCTTTCTTGCACATCATATGGTGTCCACGTTGGGCAAGTCAGTGATGGAGGTTGCTTCCTCGTACTACATCAAGGGTCCAAGGGGCCAATTGTTCATTATCCGCCAGGCAGTGGAGGATGTGTGTGCGCAGATAGGTGGACATGAGATGCTTGCATTCTTGTTGTTGATACAGTTAGAGGATTTTGACATCATCCTGGGCATGTACTAGTTAGAGAGGCACCATGCGTACCTGGACTGTTTTGGGAAGACGGGGGTCTTCCACTTACCTGGAGTGTTGCCATTTCAATTCGATGGACGCACATCTGAGGGCAGGATTGAGTGCATCTCCGCCTTGAGGGCACAACAGTTTCTTACCTAAGGTTGCATAGGCTACCTTGCTTACGTGGTAGACTCAGCGATACAGGATCAGATGATAGAGGATGTCAGAGTTGTGCGTGAGTTCCCTGATGTATTTCCAGTCTTCCGGATGAACTGCCTGGATTACCGCCAGTACAAGAGATAGAGTTTGAGATCACCCTATTGCCAGATACACAGCCGATTTCTATCAATCCATACAGGTTGCACCAGCTAAGCTCAAGGAGCTCAAGGTACAGTTGCAGGAGCTGTTGGAGAAGGGAATGGGTACCACCTGCGATATGTACTGAACGGCCATGGGGAATGTCCCTGTAGGACTCAAGTCTCTCTCGATCTCGGCAGATGTGATGTGTGGCACCAGAATCTATAATCCAATCAGATATAACATGACAAGTCGTAAATGCAGTAGCACTACCTGAGGTACTAGCGACAGCAGAGGAACTGGCAGAGGCAGAGGCAGCAACATCAGAAGGTCCATCAGAAGAATCAGCGGAAGATCGTGGCATAATATCACGTAGACGTGCCACAAGCTCCTCAAAACGGTTGTCTGCATTGGATGCTGACTGGGGCAGAACATGCTCAGCTACACGCGTCGATGCTGGGAACCCATGCTTAGAGTAGCATGTATCCTCCGAGTGGCCTATGCGGTGAACAGTACGAACAAGGGTGACGAAAGCGACCACCCCTACCACCTCCACGTCCACGTCCACGACCAGAAGAATGACCACCTCTTCCACGTGACACTGCCATCGCCGATGGGGGTGGAGTAGATGAGCTGGAAGACACTGATATGTGACTGAGCCTCCGGTTACATCCTCCATTGGAGGAATAACTGCATCGGCCAAAATCTGAGAGCGGGCAGCCTCGTACTCGAGGTCTAGGGCTGCAAGTAGAACGCCCACCATGGTGGCATTCCGAAACGTCTTCTGCTGCTCAGGGGTTGCTATAAGTGGAATGGTACTGTATAGCTTCTCTAACATCCCTCTCAGCGACGTGTACAAGGAGTGAAGTGGTCTGTCGTTATGCTTCATCGTGAATATATCATGTTGAAGCTGTAACATCTTGGTCTCATTCCGCACTTGTGAATACAATGCAGCCAGAATATCCCACATTGCCTTGGCAGTGGGCTGATGGATGACATCATTGGCAATCTCCATCGACAGTGTGCCTGACAGCCAAACCTTGGCATACGAATCATCAGCCTCCCACGAGGCATATATCCATGTCTTCTCTGCGGGCTCATCCTCGGTAAGAATGTGCTTCTTACCGTTCGACTTCATGAGACTCATGAACTGCATCGCCCAGAACTCATAGTTCGACCCGTCCATTTTGACTATTGGTGTGGTACTTTGAACGTGCCTATGGAGGGCATATCAACCTTGGATTCTGACATATCGCCGCTGGAGAATAGCTAGGGTTGGTAGACAGAATGACAGATGTCTACACAAACTGCATAGGATTCGAGTACGTATGTAGACGTTACGCACTCAAATCCATAGATCCGGGTCCTAGGCGGGGACGACTAGGACACGGCCTGGAGGTGAGGGTGGCGGCCCCTCGGGCTGGCGGCGGCGACTGGGGGCCTGGCGAGGGGCTGGGGGCCGGCGACTGGGGGCCGACGAGGAGGGTTGCGGGGAGGCGCCCGAGAGGAGAGCGGCGGGAAGGAGCTCGCGGGGAGGACGGCGGAGAGAAGCCCAAGAGGGCGGCAGCGGCAGCGGAGGAAAAAGAGGAAGGGGGATGGGGGGGCGGCGTGTGGAGAGCCCTAGGGTTGAGGCTCTGATACCATGTTGGAAGAAATGAGCAACTTGTTATTCAAGTGAACCCTAGGCTCTCTTACATAGGGAGAGACCTCACGGGTAAAATACATAGTAGTCCAGAGAACAATAAGAAACTACTAGAAGGTACATAACATATTAATAATAATACTCTCTACAATATCTGTCGCCCAATCTATGCGTCGTTTTTTGTGGGGGCGGAAGGGGGGGAATGGGAGGGCCATGCATCTGGTGGCGTGGGATGACGTCTCTTAGCCTAAGCGCTTTGGTGGTCTTGGTGTGCGAAGGTTGGATCTGGTTAACGACGCTCTACTCCTCAAATGGGTGAGTAGATTATGGGGGACGAAAGATAATTTCTTTATCAATGTTCTCAGGGCCTTGTTGGGCAACGACTGGTTCGGGCTGCAGCGGGGGGGCCTGCGATTTCATCCTTCCACGTTCTGGCGCAGCGTGATGGCTGCACTGCATTGGAATGTTGCCCTCTTCACCCCGGTGTTGGGGACGGGGGACTCTTTCAAGTTTTGGCTAGATGATTGGTCGGGAAGTGGTCATCTACAGGTGCCCTTTCCAAGACTGTTCGCGCTTGCGTCAAATAAGAATGCGTCCGTGGCTGAATCTTGGGAGGATGGATGTTGGTGCCCTCGTTTCTCCGCAAACTTCTTTGAGCAGCGGGTGGATGATTTCACTTCGATGATGGGGGTTCTTAGTAATGTTGCTACGCCAAACTTGCAGGTGGATCATTGGCGATGGATGGACGGATCATTCTCCACTAGGAAGGCGTACCGGGCCCTGCTCCTTCCTCCACCTCCTGCGACCTCCCTTCTTGTGCGCGATTGTGGATTCTTTTGGGGCTTGCGCTTGCCGGAGCGCATAGGCATCTTCCTTTGGTTACTTCGCAGAAGGAGGCTGTTGACTCGTGATCGTTGTGCCACTTTTTTCCCAAACTTCGGTGCCTCTTGCCCCCTTTGTAATGATGAGGATGAAACCGTTGACCACCTCTTCTTCGGCTGCCACTTGGTTTCGGGAATTTGGGACGATTTGCCTTGGGCGAGAGCGGACAACCTCTCCGCTTTCTGCGAGATTCTGTGGTCCAACAGGAACAGGGAGCGGCGTGAACTTTTGGCTACCGTTGCGCGACTGTGGTGCATTTGGCTTGGCAGGAACGAAGTTATCTTCTCCGGGCAGCGCTTCTATCGTGATAACATCCTTATCTCCTGTGCTCGACTTATATCCGACTGGTGTATTCGATAGTTTTTTGGGCCTTCTTATGGTGGCCGAGTCTCCTTTTTAGACCCTGATTTTTGTCTTTTTCCGGTTACGCTTCCTAAACCCATCTGTTCTTCATTGACTATGTAAGTATCTCTCCCTACTTCTTTTTATATTAATATATATTGCTGGGGCGAACACCAACGAGTGTATCCCCCTTCTTTTGAGCCTAAAAAAAATATCTATTGCCCAAAAAGATTTATTTCTTGTTGAACAGTTGAGATAACCTCTAATAACTAATTAGATAGCTCATGTGATCTGGTTACTTTAACTAAAATTTAAAATTGTAACAAATTCGAATTTGATTAAAATAAATCTACAACAAATCATAACTCTAATTTAAGTGAGCCCTGATTTTGCCCTAATTCCCACATTAGTGTTGCATCATGATGTCTTCTTGCTTCATTCATTTATTTATTTCAAATTTTAACAATGCTACAATTTGAGGAGTGTTGGAGGTTTACATAATTAGGACCTTTCTAAAATCCTTTCTTTCTTCTTGGTAAAATTGTCACTCCGGTCACCATCGTATGAGAAATCATAGTGCCATTTCTTATGATAAAATAGCATCCTAGTTTTCTACACATGCAACAATGGATATTAAAAGGAAATTATGTTGAAATGCATATAACAAGAATTGTTTGGTCTGGGGACGAAAATATTATGTTTTTTTTTACTTTTATTAATTAACAAGATGCACCAATTACCAAAAACAAAAGAAGGGTAAAAGGAAAGTATACACTATTTTATCGCTTAACCATCCTCCAAAAGCTCTTTGAAGGTTATTGGGAAGATCCCAGTGGTATAAAGTAACTGAAGGTTGGATTCCTGCATAAGAGGATAGCATAGTAAATAGCCCCTAAAAAGCATGATGTGAATTTTTGCAACTTATTCAATTAGTTCAAAAGGAATAACTTGAAATAACTAAACATTGCAAAAGCAACATAAAATTCAAGTGTCTTATAAATCAACAAATGAACACATAATCCAAATGACCATAGGGGAAGAGAAAATTGAGGCATTCTATTAAACAAGGCTTGCCTCTCTTATGAAGAAGGTTGTGAATGACAAAGTGACAAAAAACCAAACAAATAGGGAATTAGAAAATTCAAAATATAATGATTCTTTTTCATAATTAAATATACAATGATTCTTTGGTTGAACCTTAGTTGAGATGTTACTAATGTGTAGTTTATAAAAACCTCGTAGTGATCTTTCCATCAGCAATGGCATTCTTGATGAGATGACAATCCACTTGGATATGCTAGGTAATATTCAGCGAAGATAGGTTTAGAGGTAATATAAGTAGCAGAGTGGTTGTCACCAACCAAGCTCTATTGAAAAAGGAAACCACTTGAAAAACCTCACAAGTGGATATAGACCATCGCACGAAATTTAGCTCCATCTCTAGATCGTGCCAAACAGACTTCTTCTTGCTCCAACAAGCAATCAAGTTTTGTTCAAAAAATGTCACAGAAGTGATTGTAGACTCCATGTCCATAGGAGATCCAGCATATTCATCGTCAAAATAAGCACAAAATTTCAAATGACTATTCTTCTTGAAAAATCTGTTGTCAAGGTATCCTTGAATATAAGTCAGAGTCATTTAATATAATTCAAAGCAAAACAGACCCTCAGCCAGGGTCTATAATAAGGTTCGTCCATGAGTCGTCAGGCCTTAAAAAAAAAAGTTAACATGTCGTATAATAATCATCATGTGAGAACCCACTTCAATGGCATGTTGGTGTTGCAGTGTGCCCATTACCCAAAAAACTAGGGTTCAAATCTTGGGGAGGAGACCTGTGTGTGTTTCCCCCTCTTGTTTCAAAAAAATAACCATCATGTGGAAAGCAAAATGTCTGTCACAGAAGTGATTGTAGACTCCATGTCCATAGGAGATCCAGCATATTCATCGTCAAAAAAAGCACAAAACTCCAAATGACTATTCTTCTTGAAAAATCTTTTGTCAAGGTATCCTTGAATATAAGTCAGAGTGTCATTTAATATAACTCAAAGCAAAACAAACTGTTGGAGTATAAGTTGTATGCGTCCATTGTGTTGTAGCAGGGTAAATGGATCCTGGAGGAGATCCATTTACCCCATCCAATGTTTAGTCCCGCATCGTCTAGTGGTGGGACTTGGAGGCTCTGGAGAGGCTATATAAGGAGCCCCAGACCTCATGTATCCATTGAGAAAAAGCAATGAAGCACACGCCCCTTTGAGGGCTTCTCCCGTGGTTTCATCCCGCTCCTTACAGAGTAGGGTTCCACATAAAATCCTGCCGTTCTTTTCCATGTTATTTATCTTTTCCGCGTTACGCTTCCGCTTCCGATTTTCTAACATGGTATCAGAGCGGGTTTGATTCTCGGGATTTTAAGTTTTTTTTTTGAGATTGGATTTTTGTTCGTTCATGAATATTGTTAGGGTTCCCGTCTAGAACCCTAGATCTGATTTCTGGTGGTTGTCCGTCATGCCGTATTTCTTCTGTAAATCATGCAACGACTCTCAGGCGAGATCGTCTCGTCCTCTGGCAACCAGTTCTCGCGCATTGTGCGCACAGGGCGTGCATTATTCGAGATCTCTCCTGGAGAGATCCATAAAAACGGTTTCATCGAATACCCTAATCCTGAAGATCGCCAGGGAATGCCCCACTGTGTGCCTCCCGCATATCTCCGAGCGGCCTCGCGCGACTCCCTGGCGAGCCCTCCTCGCCGCTACTCCCAGATCCAAGGCCCCAGATCCCACCCCGCAGGTCCACGCTCCTGCCGTGGAACCCCAGATCACAGGCGGCGAGCTCTCAGATCTCGATTGCCAAGCACATACAGGCGGCAGACCCGTGCCCTAGCCGCTCCAGATCCAAGCGCACATCCTCTCGAATGCGCAGCAAGCGCGCGCACCGGCTCCTCTCACCAATCGGGGGCATCCCGGCAACCTCCTGGCGGCGCACGGCAACCTCCCACCAATCGCAGCGCTCTACCAAGTCGAAGCTCTCCTCCATGTGACGGCGCACTCCAGAGCAGCGAAGCCCTAAGGGCTTTCCAGGCGATGCGGAAGGCTCTCGGCGGCGCCACACTCATGAGCCCTAGCGGATCTCCCAACTCCATCCAGCGATGCTGGCGGAAAGATGAGGGTTCCCAGTTGGGAACCCTAGCGGTAAAAGAAAAGGGCCCGCACCCCGTGGTATTAAAAAAAATTGGGAGGGGCCCTATGTTTTCGGCCTGACATGAAGCATAAAAAATATGGGGCTATTTGCTTGAAAGCCCAGAAAAAAAAAACCACAGTTATGTAAGTTATGTAAGTCCAATGGGTTGTATGTTCGAAAAAAAAAAGACGGAAAAGAGGGGGAGGATTGCTATGGGCCCTTTTTGGGCTGGTTTGTTTAAAAAAAGGAGGAAAGAAAAAAAAATGAAGAGGTGCGTACAATAAAAAGTTGTACGCTATTGCAAAAAAAACGCGTACAAAAAAAAAAAGAGAGAGTCGTACGCAAATTGAAAAAAAATGGTGAAAGCCGAAAAAAATTTGTTGCTTTAAAAAAATGTTTAAAAAAAATGATGATGACGTCTTAAAAAAATGAAAAGCCGCAAGGATGTTTTGTTTTCCCCTTCTATCTTTGTCTTCTCTCAACTTGGTCGATGTCATGTTTTCCGACCAGTATGGGAGAAAGGGGGAGTGTATATGTAGAGTCACAGGTCTTGTATTCCAAATCCAGATTCAGATACCAGATGCAGTCTCCAGACCAGCCAGATGATCAGACTCTACGGTTGTTCAGACTCGACGATTGATTCGAGTCAAGTTTCAGACACGCACGAGTGTGCGGTCATTTTTAGATGAGCATATGTTGCCATCATTTGTTCAAGGTCCCCATCATTCTTGTGGTTGTTTCGGCCAGAATTTTCATGTGAGCCATAGGGACTCCAGAGAAGAGGACCATTCCCTATGCCATTGAGGGCAAGGGTTTTCATGTGGTATCATAGGTACAACAGAGCAGTGCACCATTCTCTGAGCCAGATGGGAGAAAGCCAGTTCTCCGACGAGGAGACTTCAGGCGCAAGTTCAGACTCGACGGTCAGATTCCGAGTCTTCAGTTGACTCACACTCCAACCCGTTCGTCCTCCTCACCTGCACGGCATGAGAAGCAACGTCCTCGACTGCAGCAATGTGCGCGTTGGGTTGATATTGTCCGTAGTGTCCTGTAGCGTTGAGTTGAGTCTCTTTTTGTTTGTCCAAGCTGAGCATTGCATGCTCCAGCTTGAGGAGGAGTGTTGGAGTATAAGTTGTATGCGCCCATTGTGTTGTAGCAGGGTAAATGGATCCTGGAGGAGATCCATTTACCCCATCCAGTGTTTAGTCCCACATCGTCCAGTGGTGGGACTTGGAGGCTCTGGAGAGGCTATATAAAGAGCCCCAGACCTCCTGTATCCATTGAGAAAAAGCAATGAAGTACACGCCCCTTTGAGGGCTTCTCCTGTGGTTTCATCCCGCTCCTTACGGAGTACGTAAAATCCCGCCGTTCTTTTCCATGTTATTTATCTTTTCCGCGTTACGCTTCCGCTTCCGATTTTCTAACACAAACCTTCAGCCGGGGTCTATAATAAGGTTCGTCCATAAGTCGCCAGGCCTTAAAAAAAGTTAACATGTCATATAATAATCATCATGTGAAAACCCACTTCAATGGTCTGTTGGTGTTGCAGTGTGCCTATTACCCAAAAAACTATGGTTCAAATCTTGGGGAGGAGACCTGTGTGTGTTTCCCCCTCTTGTTTCAAAAAAATAACCATCATGTGGAAAGCGAAATGTCACAGAAGTGATTATAGACTCCATGTCCATAGGAGATCCAGCATATTCATCGTCAAAATAAGCACAAAACTCCAAATGACTATTCTTCTTGAAAAATCTTTTAAGGTATCCTTGAATATAAGTCAGAGTGTCATTTAATGTAATTCAAAGCAAAACAAACCTTCAGCCAGGGTCTATAATAAGGTTCGTCCATGAGTCGTCAGGCCTTACAAAAAAAGTTAACATGTGTAATAATCATCATGTGAGAACCCACTTCAATGGTCTAGGGTCTATAATAAGGTTCGTCCATGAGTCGTCAGGACTTAAAAAAAGTTAACATGTGTAATAATCATCATGTGAGAACCCACTTCAATGGTCTGTTGGTGTTGCAGTGTGCCTATTACCCAAAAAACTAGGGTTCAAATCTTGGGGAGGAGACGTGTGAGTTTCCCTCTTGTTTCAAAAAAATAACCATCATGTGGAAAGCAAAATGTCACAGAAGTGATTGTAGACTCCATGCCCATAGGAGATCCAGCATATTCATCGTCAAAATAAGCACAAAACTCCAAATGACTATTCTTTTGAAAAATATTTTGTCAAGGTATCCTTAATATAAGTCAGAGTGTCATTTAATATAATTCAACGCAAAACAAACATTCAGCCAGAGTCTATAATAAGGTTCGTCCATGAGTCGTCAAGCCTTAAAAAAAGTTAACATGTCGTATAACAATCATCATGTGAGAACCCACTTCAATGGTCTGTTGGTGTTGCAGTATGCCTATTATCCAAAAAAAACTAGGGTTCAAATCTTGGGGAGGACACATGTGTGTCTTTCCCCCTCTAGTTTCAAAAAAATAACCATCATGTGGAAAGCAAATATTGGATTAATTATTCATGAGCCCATATGGTTCTCTTATATAGAGAGAGGAGGAGGAACCATGTTGGGCAAATTACATAATAGACAATAAGACAAGAAAATACATAAAATAGGACTGATGAGGATGGTTGTATGAGTTTACACGTTTTCTGTAGACCGAAAAAGGTGATTTCAAACTAATAAATCACCTTTTCTAGTTCTAGCGTGAATCGAGGATTGACGGGGATGGTTGTATGAGTCTGCACATACAACTAATCCTCTATAAGATCGTGTAGACTTGCTTGGGGTCTTATATGTATGAGTGCAACACTCTTTCAGGGATGTTTTTTTCTTTTCCTTACATGTGTGCTTACCTTAGTCCTAGCCTCTTCTTTTCTGAAGTCGTGACTCGTGTATATTACTTCAATTGTGTGTGCATGTGTACACACCCTTGTGTGTGTGGCCACACGTCTGTGTGTGAATATCCACCGATCAAACTTTTCCGTAGCCCGTCTCTTCCAACATTATGCTAGTAGGGAAGCATGATACAATAATGATGGTGATATTCAAAGATGCCTCATCATGGTTAATAAGGAAACACAAAGTCAAGGATCGTAAGGTATGAGAATGAACATAAGTAAGAAATAAAAAATACATAGAAGGGATCTGGAAGACAGCTGATTCTAAGTGAACTTAAAAGCATCGAACAAGTGATTAATGTAGAAAGAACCCTAAACATTTTCATCTGAACGCACTAGATCTCTTCATACATGTATACAACAACAAAGCCTTTTCCTACACTAAGTAGGGCTGGCTACATGGATTCTTTGCCTCCATTCAGATCTATCTTGGGTCAATCTCAGAATTAGACCCAAAAAACTAAGATCCCTAATTATAGTCACATTCCAACACCTCTTGGGTCTTTCTCGTCCTCTCTTAACCGGCTCAACATCCCAAAACTCACATCTACTAATTGGTGCATCAACTGACCTCCTTTGCAAATGGCCAAACAACAGACCTCTTCATACAGAATAGGCAAAAAAATAGCAATGGTAAATGTCATAAAATAAGAATGCGGAAGCGAATTGATAAACAGAGCATAAAATAAAGAAAGATAAATTTGGAATACAGAGATTATAACGTGGAACCCTACTCCCTAAGGAGAGGGGTGAAACCACGGGAGAACACCTCAAAGGGTTGATGTATGCATTGCACTTTCTCACTTGATACAAAGGGTGCATGGCTTCTTATATAGCCTCCACAGACCATCCATGTCCCACCACTGGTAGATGTGAGACTGATCTCAAGATGTAGTAAATGGATCCTGGATAGATCCATTTACCCATCTACATATAAGTGACGCATACTCCAACTCTCCCCCTCAAGCTGGAGCATGCAATGCTCAGCTTGGACAAACAGGAAGATATCTCAAACTCACAGTACAAGACACTACATACAATATCAACTCAACGCGCACGACTGTCGGTTGTTGTCGAGGACGTTGCTTCTCATGTCGTGCGGGCGAGGAGGACAAATGGGCAGAAGTGTGAATTGAACTGAATCTCCTCATCGGAGAGCATGTGCTCTGTACCATGGAAGGTCGTGTCGGCGATATATCGCCAATATATCGGTTTCGACATGGTAGGGGTTTCGATATTACCCAATATACCTTTTTACAGGGATATCGGCGATATATCGCCGATATATCGGCGATATATCGGCTCATATCTGTCAAAAATGACTGGATTCAGTACAAAAAAATCCCGGATATTTCGATCGATATCGTCGATATTTCGTCGATACCTCTATATATCCATGCTATTATTCATGCAAGATTGATTCAACTATTTATCTAGCTACATCCAGTATTAAAACACATATCTAGCTACAACTAGTATTAAAACACATAATGGTTTATATATTTTTAGGGTTTAGGGTCGGGGGCGCTGCCCCCGCTCCCCCGCAAGGGGGGGCAACCTGGGGCCCCCCTAGCCCCCCAGGGTCGCTGACTGGGCAGCGAGATCCCCGTACTGGTAGGGTATGGTGCGACAGGAGGGTGCATACAATGGTTCTTCAACTTGGTGTATATTTACAAGTTATTTCATGTTGTAAGAACTTGAATGAAATCCATTTTCAATATCTATAAGTCAACTCTTCAAAACAAAAATATATATGTCAAGAATCAAAACATTAATATTGATATGTTCAAAATGATCGATATATGTGATATAAGCTTCATAGATTGATTGATATGTGTGATCTAAGAGTATATTTGTAAGTTATTTAGTGATACTAAGAACTTAGATGAACTCCATTTTCAATATATATAGGCCAACAACTAACAGTACCGGCAATATGTTCGATATGACTGATATATGCAATATAAGGATCATAGTCTTCACAAACGATCTATATGTGTCATCTAAGTGTATATTTGTAAGTTATTTAATGTTATAAGAACATGAATGGAATCCATTTCTAATATCTAAAGGCCAAGAATAAACATTAACAGTGATATGTTTGATATGATGACCGATATGTGCGATATATGGGCTATAAATGACCGATATCAGTGGCATAAGTGTGTATTTGCAGGTTATTTGTTGTTTTGATATCTTGGATGATCTTAATTTCTGAAAAATGACAAAAAAATGGCTTTTTTGAGACATTTCCGGCATTTCCACCGATATCGTCGATATATCGGCGATATATCCCGATATATCCATTTCCGGGCGGACTGAAACGATATCGATATCGATACGGCCTTCCTTGCTTTGTACTGCGCCTGTCAGAGTCACTGCAACTGAAATGAGTCTCCTCATCGGAGTACTCTGGCCAACCACAACATGTGGACAACTACTCCATTTCTGAAAGGGTCGAACTAAAAAGTCGTGGAGACATCCTCGTCGGAGTCCACGATCGTTGGAGAATGGAGTCTGAAGAAGTCTCCTCATCGGAGAACTGGGTCTCTCCCATACTGACTCAGAGAATGGGATCTCTACTCCGAAGTCCCTATGAAACCACATGAAAACCCTAGCCCACATGGCATAGGGAATGGAATCTTTTTTTTAGGAGTCTCTATGGATCACATGAAAACTCTGACCAAAATAAAAGATGGGGACCACATAAAAAAAGATGGTAAACATGTATACATCTGAAAAGGTGTTTCTCTCTAGAGAACTCAAATAAAGAGGGTCACTCAAATATGGAGTGCCTCAAACTTGGACTCTGAACCAATCCGCATAGTTTGAATCTGAACTATAGATTCAAAAAAATTGGCCTACCTCTGACTGAAGAATCTGAATCTGAACTGGAAACATCATGACATGTAACTCTACGCAATATTCCCCTTTCTCTCATACTGGTTAGAAAACAATGGTGTCGACCAAAGTTGGGAGAAGACAAGAAAATGTGGGAGTAACAAAACATGCACAAGCCGTCTTAATTTTTTGGGTTTTTTTCAATCATCATTTTTTTTCTTTTTTTCCGTACGGATTCTTTTTGTACGATCCTTTTTTATCGGCTCTTCCACATTTTTTATAGCTGACCTTCCTCTCTTTTTTCTCAAGCGTATGATTTTTTTACACACCTTTTTTTAACAAACATATTTTTTTAACAGGGCCCCATTGGGCCAAAACATTACCAACCCTTTTTTCTTTTTTTTCCACTTGGGAACCCCTTTCTACGGCTGTCCCCTGCAGGGGATCATCCTGGAGAGGATGTTTGATCGTCGCTCGCGCGACCTAGAGGATGCATGCGAGGATGTCCATGTCCTGCTTGGAGTCCATGGCCCTGTTCTCCTCGCTCCTTCAGGATTGGAAGTTACAGGAGGCGCCAGACTCGACGCTATAGTCGGAGTTCTGCGGGTCGGTTTTGATGGTGATCTCAGCGAAGCACTTGGTGCACTTGAAGTAGAAGTGGAAGATCTGGATGCCGAGGTAGGTCTCGCCCATGGAGTCCTCCATGCGGGAGTTGAACTTTGTGCCTTTGTAGATGTAGGTGTCGCACATCCCGCAGTGTATGCTCATGGGGAGCATCGCGCGCATTTCATCAGCTGATTCTTGGGTTGTCGCTGCCTCGGGATCTTCGACGGATCGAAGTCTGGCGAGTAGTACTTGTTCAGCACCTTGCGCTCCCCCATCTCTGCGGTGAAGCCCTCTGCCCGGAGAGGTTAGCAAGGGGGAGGATAATACGAAGGAGGGCTTTTGGTTGGGAAGAGACGATGACGATGGATGGAGGAACCAGAGGAGGATCTGAAAGGAAGCGGATTGGCGCCGCCGATCTAAAAGTGTTGTTGGAGCGGTATCATTGCTTGGAGCAAAATTTAGGGCATAAGAAACCCTAGATTTTTCTGATCTTCGATGGTGCGGATCTTTAATAATAATCTCCAGAATAATCTTCAAAAATAACAAAGAATGGATACCCAACCAAATCGTGAATTAGGGTTTCAACAGAAAGCCCTAGATCGGAATCTCGAATCTCGAACATAAATAAAGAAAAAAAACTCCTCGAGAATCGAACCCGCTCTGATATAATGTCATAAAATAAGAATGTTGAAGCGAATTGATAAATAGAGCATAAAATAAAGAAAAATAAAGTTGGAACACAGAGATTTTAATGTGGAACCCTGCTCCCTAAGGAGCATGGAAGGACATATCGATATCGGTATCGATATCGGTACCATGTCGATACCGATATATCGACGATATATCAACCCATATCGCCGATATCGAACCGAGATTCTGAATAAAATAGCCTATCGATACCGATATCGATCATATCGGCGATATATCGTTGACCTGTCGATACCGATATATCGCCGATATATCGGTATACGGCCTTCCATGCTAAGGAGCGGGATGAAACCACGAGAGAACGCCTCAAGGGATGAAACCAAGGGAGAACGCCTCAAAGGGATGATGTATCCAGGAGACGCCTCGGCTGCAGCTGGTCAATGAAATTTTTAAATTTCAATGTTTTGTGTTATTTTCTCCTGATTTGGTGAATGTCAAGTATTCGAATGTGGAAATGTGTATGCGTGGAAATGGGTTTGCCGAGTACCCGGATCCTAGGGGCGTCACAGCTTGGTATCAAAGCTGTGGTACTCCATTCCCTTCCATGTATATTATTCCTCATTGGTATTCGAATATTTGATAATGTTGAAGTCTTCTGTCCCAACATGAATCCATAGGAGAATAACACGATTACATCCATGTCCACATGTCTCTCTCAAGAAAAGCAAGTATTAGTTCCTTGGTTCTTTGTGCAGAACCATGCCGCCACGCGTAGATCAGGATGTGGCACAGCAGTTGGCTCTCCTTGTACAGGCGGTGCAAGGGATCCAGCAGCGTCAAGAGGCACTTGAGCAGCGACTCCAGCAGCAGGACTCCTCCTCCTGCCGTCCTTCTCATGATGAGGAGGAGAGCGTCGACTTGTCGTTTTCTATGGAGCCTGAGCAGCCAGAGGATGTGGATACTTTGCAGAAGCATCAGAGCACTTACGTAGCGTACCAACGGGCGGCGGTACCACAGTTCTATGGTACCACCACCCCTGACGACGCTGAGCTTTGGATGTCGCAGGTTGCCAAAGTTTTGAGAATGATACGTGCACCCGAGGATACATGGGTGTCATTTGAAGAGTACTCACTTGCTGGATATGCGGAGCGGTGGTGGAATGCCACCAAGGAGCACTTGACGGGACCCGTCACGAGGGAGACCTTCTTTGATGAGTTCCGTGCAGAGTTCTACCCAGACCATTGGGTGGAAGATCAGAGGAGGTAGTTTGCTGAGTTGAGACAGGGGTCGATGACGGCCCAAGATTACCTGATCCGATACACAGAGCTCTCTCGCCATTCCCCTGCTACGACAGCCTACCCCCATGCGAACTTGCAGAAGTTCATCCGGGGAATGCACGAGGAAGTACAGGAGCGGCTCTCTACCCTGGACCTCGCCTCTATCAAGGAGGTTACTGCGAAGGCGACAAAGTGGGAGGCTACACAATGTCGATTACATGGGGGTCAGTCACAGTTACCTCCACCCCAGCCCAATAGAGTTGTGCGTCGAGACTTCTCTCAGTTCCGTAGAGATCGTCGTCGCCACCCGACAGCGGCAGCACCATCCACTAGCAGGGTTGCACCATTCCCTACCTTGGGGCAGGCCTTGGCAGGACGCAGTTCAGTTTCTTCTCGTCCCCCTACACAGGCACCGAGTCGTAGGCTTGGAGCTGGCAGCTTTGCTTCTGGTGGGAGCTTGTCACAGGCAGACAGTCGTACTTGCTACCTTTGTAGACAGCCGGGGCACTTCAAGGCCCAATGCCCTTTGCGTGTCAGCAGCTCAGGTGCGCAACAGCAGCAGAGTGGAAGACCAACTGGGTCTTCTGGCCAGTTTCAGAAATCAGGATCCCGCCAAAGAGGCTGTGACTTCCAGCGAGGCCCACAGCAGACAGTCGGTGTTGCAGGATCTAGTGCACCACGATGAGGACAGCTCAATGCAGTGACATAAGAGTAGGCTCACGCTTCTGGATCGATCGTCAAAGGTATGATTTCATCTCACGGGACATCCTTACATGCACTATTTGATTCAGGGGCTACACATTCCTTTCTTGCACATCATATGGTGTCCACGTTGGGCAAGTCAGTGATGGAGGTTGCTTCCTCGTACTACATCAAGGGTCCAAGGGGCCAATTGTTCATTATCCGCCAGGCAGTGGAGGATGTGTGTGTGCAGATAGGTGGACATGAGATGCTTGCATTCTTGTTGTTGATACAGTTAGAGGATTTTGACATCATCCTGGGCATGTACTAGTTAGAGAGGCATCATGCGTACCTGGATTGTTTTGAGAAGACGGTGGTCTTCCACTTACCTGGAGTGCTGCCATTTCAGTTCGATGGACGCACATCTGAGGGCAGGATTGAGTGCATCTCCGCCTTGAGGGCACAACAGTTTCTTACCTAAGGTTGCATAGGCTACCTTGCTTACGTGGTAGACTCAGCGACACAGGATCAGATGATAGAGGATGTCAGAGTTGTGCGTGAGTTCCCGGATGTATTTCCAGTCTTCCGGATGAACTGCCTGGATTACCGCCAGTACGAGAGATAGAGTTTGAGATCACGCTATTGCTAGATACACAGCCGATTTCTATCCATCCATACAGGTTGGCACCAGCTAAGCTCAAGGAGCTCAAGGTACAGTTGCAGGAGCTGTTGGAGAAGGGATTCATCCGTCCCAGTACGTCACCATGGGGAGCCCCAAACCTATTCGTGAGGAATAAGGATGGATCCCTAAGGCTATGCATAGACTACAGGCAGTTGAACAAGAGAACGGTCAAGAACCGTTACCCACTTCCCAGGATAGATGATCTATTTGACCAGTTGCAGGGAGCAGTTGTATTCTCTAAGATTGACCTGCGGTCGGGATATCATCAGTTGAGGATCAAGGAAGCCGATGTAGTGAAGTCTGTATTCCGCACTAGATATGGCCACTATGACTTCTTGGTGATGCCGTTCGGACCTACGAATGCACCTGTCGCATTCATGGATTCGATGAACCGGATGTTCCGTCCGTATTTGGACAGATTTGTGACCGTGTTCATTGCAAGGCCTTAAATGTCGATTTCGGTCACCATTTCGGTATCGACCAAAATAGAATTTCGATGGAATTTCGGTGGAATTTCGACCGAAATTTCGGTCATTTCGGTCATTTTTTGTACTAGGACCCCCATATTTCGGTCATTCTCGGTCGAATTTCGATTTCGACTGGATTTCGATATTCGACAGAAATTCGACCGAATTTCGCTGAAATTTGAGGCCATGGTTCATTGACGATGTTCTAGTCTACTCTCGTGATGAATATGAGCGTGAGTCTCATCTTCGTACCATACAGAGACGCTCCGAGAGCACCAGTTGTATGCCAAATACAGCAAGTGCGAGTTTTGACTTTCTAATGTGGCTTTTCTGGCCACGTGTTTCTGGAGCGGGGGTGTTAGTTGACCCCGCCAAGATAAAGGCGGTGGTGTCTTGGGAGCGGCCCAAGACTGTTACAGAGATTCGCAACTTCCTTGGCCTCGCAGGGTACTACAGGAGGTTTGTTAGAGGGTTCTTCCAGTTGACTCTACCCCTCACCGGTTGA
Source organism: Ottelia alismoides (assembly GCA_037367405.1). NCBI lineage: Eukaryota > Viridiplantae > Streptophyta > Magnoliopsida > Alismatales > Hydrocharitaceae > Ottelia > Ottelia alismoides. The sequence goes on from JAZKJV010001217.1 coordinate 168,188, forward strand.
CGCAAAAAGGATGAGCCATTTGTCTGGAGTGACAAATGTGAGTTGAGCTTTCGAACGCTGAAAAGAGCGATTGACTTCTGCACCCATCCTCACCCTTCCTTCTGATACCTTGGACTTCACCGTTTACACAGATGCTTCCAAGGAGGGATTGGGTGCAGTGTTGATGCAGCGTGGACAGGTTGTGGGGTATGCGTCACGACAGCTGAAGAACCATGAACGCAACTACCCACTCACGACTTGGAGTTGGCGGCCGTAGTCTTTGCATTAAAGATAAGGCGTCACTATTTATATGGGGTGACATTTGAGATTATCACAGATCACAAGAGCCTCAAATACATTTTTGATCAGAAGGAACTGAATATGAGGCAAAGACGGTGGATGGAACTGCTAAAAGATTATTGTTGGGAAAATAAGAGTGCTTGTTTATTCCATCAGCCCTAGGCTCTCTTATATAGGAGAGTAACCTATGGGTAAATTACATAAAGAGTCCAATGAGAAAGAAAAATAACAAAAGGAGATACATAAGTGAATAATATATTATCTACACTCCCCCTCAAGATGGAGCATAGATATCAATTATGCTCAGCTTGGATGCGCACTTTTGATACGGGCCTCGCAGTAATGCCTCTGTAAAAATGTCTGTCGTTTGATTCTCTGAACTAACATGGGATGTATCAATGAATCCCTTCTGAATCATGTCACGTATAAAAGTGACAGTCAACTTCAATGTGCTTGGTTCTTTCATGGAATGCTGGATTATTTGCAATGAACAAGGCCGCCTGATTGTTACATTCTAAAGCCATAGGAAGTGGGACTTCTAAATGTAAATCTGTAGGTACAGCCTTTACCCACATCATTTCTGTGCTAACCTGGGCCATAGCCCTATATTCAGATTCAGCACTAGACCTTGCCACGACAGTTTGTTTCTTGCTCCTCCATGAGACTAGAGAATCTCCAACATATACAGCAAACCAGAGATGGGCTTCCTGTCCTTGGGACACCCTGCATAATCTGCATCTGCACAGGCTGAGATAGTAATCACCTTGCCTTCTTAAACAGTAAACCCGCACTCCGGAGATGACTTGAGGTACCTGAGTATCATATGTATGGCATCCATGTGTACCTAGCGTGTTGCTCCATGAACTGGCTCACTCGACTCACAGCAAAGGATATATCGGGCCTTAGTAGTAGTGACATAAAGAAGTTTACCCACCAGTTCTCTGTTTCTTCTCCTATCCACCTCCTCTGTATCACCATCATATAGCTGCATCTAGGATCCATAGGTGTGGTAGCAGGTCGGCAAACAAGCATTCATGTTTCACTCAACAGGTCAGTGACATATTTCCTCTGAGATATTACCAACCCATAAGGATTTCTGGCGAACTCCAGTCCCAGAAAATATCTAAAATCCAAGGTCCTTGGTAACAAATTCACGGCCGCCTCCTTTATTCCATGTTTATCATCACCTGTAATCAGAATGTCGTCTACATAGACCATGATTGCAATAATGCCTCTGGAAGTCCTTTGTACAAACAAGGAATAATCAGCATAGAACGTTTGTATCCCTGTTCTCAAGAGATCTGAGAGCTTTGGAACCACGCTCTGAGGCTCTGCTTAAGGCCATAGATAGCATGATGAAGTCTGCACACCGCAGGATACTCCCCCTCAACAGCAAAACCAGGTGGTTATTGCATGTAGACTTCCTCCTGTAAGTCACCATATAAGAACGCATTCATCACATCCAACTGTATAGCGGCCAATCACGAGTGACCGCAACAGAAAGCAGGATCCGTAGAGTGGAATAACGGGCCACCGGCGAGAATATATCAATATATCCACCCCATATGTTCTGTGTAAAGCCACGAGCAACAAGACGAGCCATGTATCTGTCTAATACTACTATCTGCATTCTGCTTGACTGTAAATACCCACTTGCAGCTCACTGAGACACATCAGCAGGTGGCAGGAACAGATTCCAAGTTCCTCTAGACTGAAGAGCTGTCATTTCTTCCTCCATGGCTAGACGTCATCTACTATCCTTCAGTGCGTCTTGGTAATTCTGTGGAATAGCCACTGCTGACAATGCGACGACGAAATTCCTGAAATTTCCAGTTAGATGATCAAATGACACAGAAGCTGCTAAAGGATATGATGCGTAGCTCCGCTTCGATTTTCGTAGAGCTATAGGAACATCTAAATCATAATGTGTCCTCGTCTGACCTCTGTAATACATCCTGCTCAGAAAAATCATCAGATCCATCACTAGTAATTATCTTCATAACATACCTTAGGCGAGCGAGGTGTTGAGCGATGACCATAAGCTGAAGCAGGCCTACGGGTATAATAAAATGGTAATGGTGAAACAGGTATAGTGACAGGAGGTGTAGAAGATGGTAACGGTTCTAGTGGTGGTGGTGGTGTTGATGGTGGCAGTGGTGGTGGCATGTAAATGGCATCAGTATTAGCAGGGGGTATCAACTGATCACCTGAGGCTGAGAAATACATAACAGATTCAAAAAATGTAACATCAGCACTGACAAAGTACCGCCTGCGCAATGGATCATAACACTTGTACCCCTTCTGAGTTCTGGAGTACCCAACGAACACACTTGACAGCCCTAGGAGAGAGCTTGTCAGTCCGATGGGCTTCCGAGGTTCGGGTGGCGGTCGGGCGTATTCGGATCCCGTGTCGCCAGCTCTGTTTGCGCCGTTTCTTCCTCTTCGACGTGGTTTTTTCCATCTTGGGAGTTTCATGGCGCGCAAGGGGATGCTTCGAAGGTGGTTGCTTTTTCTCTGTTCTCTCATGACATGGAGGTGGGGGATGTTCGGGCTTGGGCTTCCAGTGCGGTATCAGCGCCCTCCACGTCAGATTCAGGTGGCCCCGACCGGGTGTTGCGATTGGCTCCATTTTGGAGGCGCCCGCCCATCTGTGTGGCGAGGGGACGAGCGACAGGAGGACCTGGAAGAGGTACAGAAGGCGATATAGGTCCAGTCGTCGAGATCGGAGATTGAGCCATGCCCGTTGTTGAAGCTGCTCGTAGCGGAGACCGTGGGGGTGACTGACGAGTCGCTAGATACGTTGTTTAATTGGTCAAGTTGTAGCACGTGTACTTAGCGAGTCGGTCAGAACCGAGAGAAGATCTCCGTGAGGAGTTTCTCGGCTTAATTTATATCCCGGGCAAGTACGGGGTCGAACTCAGGGAGGCAAAGGAACAACTTGGGTTTAATTCAAAATTTAAGATCTAGATTTCCGATGTGGTCTATATCACTCAGGTCAATCAAGTCAGGAAGATCGTACGGTGCAGGCCTCTCCATTCGATTTGTCTGATCGACCATGTTGTACCCTAAGGTCAAGTCGGGATGTGTATAAGAAAATTGTTGTTCTGTCCCAACTCGAGGTGAAAGTGAGGTATGTGGGGTCAACTGATTATGCCAATCATTCATCTCAGCAGTCGCTTGCTCTTTGATTTGTTCCTTGATTCCAGCAAGCGGACGAGAATATAGTGAGTCAATCCAAGGTGGTTGTGGGTCAGGGGTGCAAGATGGTGGGGTAGGTGAGAAGGACGAAGAAGTGCGGAAGTCAGTCGGAGTTCTGACTTCGCGGTTGGGGTGTGGGTATGAAGAGGAATGAGAGGGTGGAGATGATCGAAATATGGTCGAAGAAGAATGACGTGGATATGATGACCAATATTCTGACATCTTGGAGGGAAAATGGGAGAATGAAGCAGATCGAGGAAGAAAGCGTGCAAGTGCACCGAATAACATACAAAACAAACAACACAAGAGCAAACCCTGAGTTCACCTACTCAACACAGTGATGGTCGCAAAAGTCCGACCGTTTATCTTTTCAGTTTTAATTAGGTGATAAATCAAGATATCAATCCAATTACGCAAGGCTCAAAGTAGGTTTTGGGCACTATCCTAGGGATGCGTCCTCACCTCTCAACAATCACATTAGCCAAGCATACAATGAGGGTTTTGCTCTCCCAAAACAAGTGTTAATTTTAATCAGTTTTTTTTGTCAACTCTGATTAGCAGTCCCGGTTTTTAGGTTTGGTTATCACTTGATTAGTCACCAAACAAAGCACGCCTAACGATCAGTCCCGATTTCCTTTTAACCTAAGTTTCAAAAACCAAGGGGAGGAAGTCGAGAAAAACCGATGCAAATGATGAAATCAATGATGCATGCCCAGTTCAGAAGACTTACAGTGATCCTCGCGCTCTACATGCGGGATGCAAGGCAGAATTGAAATTTTATACTATATGAATGCAAACGAGAAACCGTTCCTAGACAAGCAGTTCTATTAGCGAGTGATGAACAAGTTAAATTTGACTAATAGTCCAGCGGTCTAAGTGCGTCTCGTTAAATGTGATGTGTGGTCCTAAATATTACGAGCACAAGCAATCAAGATAATCTAATAAAATGCTCTAAGAGCCGCGAGTGCAAGTCCTATTCTACGTCAAGCAACCACACGACCACGAGCGGGTCAAAGTCCAGTCCGGATACAAACGCGAGCTCTCAAACAAGAGCCGCTGGAAAGAGCGAATTACCTAAGTTATTACAACACAATAATTACAAAAAGTTCTCTAAAAAATAAATAGTTCTCCTCGCACTTCAGCAGTCAACTCGCGTCGCGTCCGTCGACCTCCGATGCACTCCAAGTCCACCGGGCCCTCGCAAGGAAACAAAGATTTATATTAGAGAGATAAACAACAAGATATATACAAAAATATGAAGAGAAATAATTGCAAAAAAAATGGAATAAATACAAGTGGCTCGGGGGTCAGACTACCCGAGTAAATGGAAAACTAAATCCAAATTTTTAAATTAGTCCCTAAGCCGTTTGCCTCCCGGCAACGGCGCCATCTGACGTGACGCTAGATACGATATTTAATTCGGCTTCGTTGTAGCACGTGTACTTAGCGATTCGGTCAGAACCGAGAGAAGATCTCCGTGAAGAGTGTCTCGGCTTTAATTTATATCCCGGGCAAGTCTGGGGTCGAACTCAGGGAGGCAAAGGAACAACTTGGGTTTAATTTGAAAATGAAGATTTAGATTTCCAAGTGGTATTTTTTTAGATTTTTTTTATGCAAGTAGAGTGCCAAAAACAAAATGCGGGTGAATTACAACACTAAGATAACATACAACAAGGCCAAATTAATTTTAATAGAAAAGAAGTCCCAAATTAGCCAATTCGTATTTTTCCTAGAGTCCTAATCCAGTGGGGAACATAAAACACATTTTTTTGGAATTTTAGGGGTTAAAATGCAATAAATAAAAATGCACACTTTTTATGGGTTTTTTCGCAATTTATCATACATACAGTAAGCAAAAATTATGAAAAATTTACTGGAACTAAAATATGATGCAAGGAAGCTACAGTAATATTTTTGGAATTTTTTGATAAAATATGAATTTTTTATGAATTTTTTAGTGAAAACAGAGTGATAGTGAGTAATTAATTTTTATTGAATCCACGTTATCAAATTATCAACTTGCAAATTATCTCAAGTAGATATTTAGATGAGCAATCTAGGAGACTTGAAATTTCGTGAAAAAGATATCCGTGGATTTAATTAAAAATCAAAAACAAAAATCACTCTACAATTTATTTAAGGCACAAGACAACTCCATTTTAGATGAAATTTGGACAGTAATTACATCACATATCAAGGCATCACATATAATTTTTGTGGAATTTTTAGAGCAACCGTTTGTGAGATATTAATTTAATGGCACAGAATGGGTAAATTATGCAAAATTTGAGTTAAACAATTTTAATTAATTACCCAACTAGCATAAAAATACAAATAAATGGTCCAAATGTAGGCAATTAGTTGCTCGTCACAATGGTATTTTTCTTTGAATAAAATGACACCAAAATGAAGTCCAAATTAACGCATGAACACAGGGTTGTACTTGCAAATTCAGAAACTGGAATTACAACACACATCACACATAGGGACTAAATTGTAATTATGAGAACATGCAAAATAACAAATGCAATTTTACAAAATAAAGAAAAAGGCGCTTCTTCTTCCCTGGGCACGATGGTGGAGAAGAACCCAACGGTGGGGGAGCGGCGGCGGCGGCTCAGCCGCGTGCGGGTGGCGCGCGAGGGCGTCGGCGGCCGCGGAGAGGTGGTGGGGCGGTTGGGGTTGGGCGCGGGTGAGAGAGGGGCGGCGCGGTTGGGCGGAAACGGCGGAGGGAAAGGGGCGGCTGGAGTTGGAGCAAGGGGCGGCTGGAGGCCTCTGTGGCGGAGGAAGGCGGCAGAGCCGCCGTTGATGGAAGGGGCGGCGGCGGTGGTGCTCCCCAACCGCTGCTGCGGTTATTTTTTTATTTTTATTTTTAATTTTTTTTAAATTTTAGTGCTGGAACTGTAATGCAATTTTTTTTGTTTTAATTTTTTATTTTTTTTTTAAAATTTTCTTTAAACAGTAGATAATATGTACACAAAAAGGGGAACAAAATTATAGTGTGAAGATGATAGGAACTATCAAAGGGAGAATTTTTAGGTGGTAATATGATGTGCTAAAAAAAAATTATTGTGGTGAACTAAGTAAATAAAATGTGAGATAAAATAAAACAACATGGAAAAGTAGTGAGATAACTTACCTGGTA
>JAZKJV010001217.1:174909-221728 GCA_037367405.1 Ottelia alismoides
TTTGTCCTCCCTCACTTGCACGGCATGAGAAGCAACGTCTTCGACTGCATCAATGTGCGCATTGGGTTGATATTGTCCGTAGTGTCCTGTAGCGTTGAGTTGAATTTCTTTCTGTTTGTCCAAGCCGAGCATTGCATGCTACAGCTTGAGGGGAGTGTTGAAGCATTCGTTGTATGCGCCCATTGTGTTGAGCAGGGTAATGGATCCTGGAGGAGATCCATTACCCCATCTGGTGTTTAGTCCCACATCGTTCAACGGTGGACTGGAGGCTTTGGAGAGGCTATATAAGGAGCCTCAGACCTCCTGTAACCATTGAGAAAAAAGCAATGAAGCATATGCCCTTTGAGGGCTTCTCCCGTGTTTCATCCCGCTCCTCACTGAGTAGGGTTCCACGTAAAATCATGGTATTTCCATGTTCTATCTTTCTTGTTATTATGCTCTGTTCTATCATTCCGTTTCCGCTTCCGATTTTCTAACAGTCTCTAATAAGTAGTCATCTTTAATGCAGATGCATCATAGTTAGAAGAAGAGGTCCAATTGGCCGGTGGAGGCTTGTCAAACTTTGTCCAACACCTATCAGAAGGGTTATTAGCATGGAAGACCGTATCGATATCGATATCGTTTCGGTCCTCCCGAAAAGGATATATCGGATATATCGACGATATATCGACGATATCGGTGGAAATGTCGAAAATGATTCAAAAAGCCATTTTTTTGCCATTTTTCAGAAATTAACGTCATCCAAGATATCAAACCACAAATAACCTACAAATAAACACTTATATCACACAATATCGGTCATTTATAGACCATATATTGCACATATCGGTATCTCACATATCGGTCATATCGATATTAATATTGATTCTTGACTTATAAATATTGGAAATGGATTCATTCACGTTCTTATAACATGAAACACTACAAATATAAACCTAGAAATACATATAGATCATTTATGAGGGACTATGATCCTTATAGCGCACATATCGCTCATATCGAACATATCGCTGATATTGTTAGTTGTTGACATACTATATATATTGAAAATGGAGTTTATCCAAGTACTTTGATCACTAAATAATTTACAAATGTGCTCTTAATCTCTTAGATAACACATATCGATCATCTATGAACCTTATATCGCATATATCGATACGCGGTACTGTTAGTTGTTGACCTATATATATTGAAAATGGAGTTTATCTAAGTTCTTAGATCACTAAATAACTTACAAATATACTCTTAGATCACACATATCGATCATCTATAAAGCTTATATTGCATATATCGATCATTTTGAACATATCGATATTAATGTTGATTCTTGACCTTATAGATTTTTTTTGAAGAATTGACTTATAGATATTGGAAATGGATTTCATTCAAGTTTTACAACATGAAATAACTTGTATATATACACCAAGTTGAAGAACCATTGTATGCACCCTCCTGTCGCACCATACCCTACCGGTACGGGGGTCTCGCTGCCCGGTCAGCGAGCCTGGATGGGCTAGGGGGGCCAGGTTGGCTCCCCTGCAGTGGTGTGGGGGTAGGCGCCCCCGACCCGGAACAAAAGTATATAAATCATAGATTGTTTTAATACTAGTAGATAGGTAGTAGAATCAAGCTTGCATGAATAATAACATTGATATATAGGGATATCGACGAAATATCGGCGATATCGGTCGATATCCTGTATTTTTTGTACTGAATCCATTCATTTTGACTGATATGGGCCGATATGGCTATATATCGCCGATATATCGGCGATATATCGCCGATATCCTTGTAAAAAGATATACACTCCGATTCGATACCTCCAACCTCTCGATACCGATATATCGCCGATATATCGCCGATACGGCCTTCCATGGTTATTAGAGCTATGACAGTGAGTGCTGTGCAAGGAGGATAAGTGTCATCACGACCACGATCAGAGTCACGGCCTCAACAACTGAAGCGACAACCATGTTGGGATGTCACGAGAAAAGTAGTGCTCTCTGTATCCTGAATAAGACATAACTATCCAAGAGAAGTTTTGAGTTGTTGCATGCGGTTAAAAGTCACTTTGATGAAGGAATAATATTAGAGGAAAGAACTGATCCTTCACCGTCTGATAGCGAGAATGTAGTCTTGCAAGAAACTTGTAAACTTGCTATACAACCTGCTTTACCACCTATTTGGCACAATACACGGGCTGAAAATAGCAAGTTCCTCATATAGGCCAATATAGGCCAATGATCGTCTGGTAGTACAACAACAACAACGAGGAATCTCCCTAAGAAGCTGACCATATCTGCATGTAAATATATTCGAAACAAGATTTGGTCCTCTGTCGAGAATGTATTTTAGCCACTTCATCCCACATATTCTTGGATGTCTCCTTGTACAAGAGGTTAGACCCAATTCAAGGCTCGATACTGTTGGTCATCCATGTCATGACCTGGTAGTTATCGCCAAGTCATGAATCATATTTCTTGTCTTTATATGCAAGAGATTTCTTTGTCAGAATACATATTTTCCTCTAAGTGCCAATGAACACTTTGAAGGCCCAAGACCAGGGTATATAATTATCTGCACCATTAAGTTTGATAGAAGTTCCCTGAATCGCCATGGAAGAGGTGGATATTAGGGATTTTGTCCTGGTTGGAGTTATGGCTATGCGATCAGGAAAATATGATCAAATAAATTCTAAAGCGATCTATTCAAGCATTAGGAGTAATAGTGGTAAAATCGTTGAGGATAGAGGCCAGAAGAGCCACCGGACCATATACATGTTGAGGAGGGGTGGCGATGGACCACACACATGCCAAGCGAAGGTGGTAGTGGTGGGTCATCCATGTTGAGGGGTGGCGATGGACTACATCCATGTTGCTGTAGGCTGTCACTAGGGCTTGCAACACTGGGTTGCCGCTAGAGGCGGTGGTGACAAGGCTAGCGATGTTGATGCTTGAACTTCGATCTATAATCGTTTCTCTGATACCATGTGGAAAAAAAGAAAACTAATGGACCTCACACACGTTAAGGAAGGGCGGCAATGGTGGGGCATATGCGTTGTGGGAAATGTTGCTGTAGGCTATCGTTGGGGCTTGCAACGTTGGCCTGCCACTAGAGGCGGCGTCGACGAGGCTAGCGGTGGTGAGGCATGAACTTCAGTTTATGATTATTGCTCTGATATCACGTGGAGAAAAAAATAGAACTGATGGGATGAAATTTATTTAAGGGGAATAATTGCTTTCATATTATGAAACCCTAAAGCTGGGATTACATAACAGTCTTCAACATGACTCCTAAATATAGAAGAGTTACAAATAGAAACATCTATCAATGGCTACATTAGCCCAATGATGTCAGTAATCTCAGTTGTACATTATTTGGAGTTGCCAGTTGTACATTATTTGGAGTTGCCCGATCCTCCTCCTTGTGAAGTGATTCCTCTGACTGATACATATTATTCTTTATTCAATGATTCCTCTCACTGAATACCGAACACTGACTTTTGCAACACTGATCTGATCTGTCCATGAAGCCATCAACAACATCACCCATTTGTTGAGCAAATCATTAGATTCAACCAGTGTTGCAGTAATCGGTCGGCTATACTGAATAGTTGGTCCTGCTATGAGGTGGGATGGGGGATTTCCCCAACCGAATAAGCCTCTAGTTGGCCAGTAGTTGGCATGATCGAATAGTCATTTCGACTATTTGGTTAATTGGTGGATTTTTTTTATTTTTAGCTCTCAATGGTTACCATATCTTATGGTATTACTAGAAATGTCAAATTCAATATATACATGTTGTTGATTTGTACTTTTATCTTTGATTCTTGTTAATTGATGACCATATATAGAAATATAAGAATACATGTATTAGAAATAATTTTATATTTAAAAGAATAAAAAAAATACAAAATCGAATAATCCCAAATAGTCACAAAAATATCAATTATTCTTTATTCAGCGTTCCCTGACTAAATATCAAATATCGACTTCTGCTCCACTGGTTTCGATCTTCATCCATCAAGAACATGGCAACCATTACGTCATCATGGATCTTGAACAACTAGGTGAAATCTATTGAATCCGTTTAATCTTCCTCGTCTCGTCCTGAGGCACGAACTTTGGCCTATGATCGTTGCTCTGATATGCGTGGAAAAAAATAAGAGAACCAATGGGATGAATTTTATTTAAAGGGAATGATTTCTTTCATATTCGTAAACACTAAAGCTCTATGGATGGGGATTACATAACAATCCTCAACCAAGACCCTAAATGTCGGTTTCGGACACCATTTCGGTATCGACCAAAATATAATTTCGATGGAATTTCGGTGAAATTTCGACCAAAATTTCGGTCATTTTCTGTACCAGGATCCCCATATTTCGGCCATTTCGGTCGAATTTCGATTTCGATTGGATATCGATATTCGACTGAAATTCGACCGAATTTCGCTGAAATTTGAGGCCATGTCCTCAACATGACTCCTAAACATAGAAGAGTTACGAATAGAAATAGCTATCAATGGCTATATTAGCCCAATAGCGTCAACAATCTCACATGTAGACTTATTTTGAGATGCCCGATCCTCCCCCTCGAGCGAAGTGATCCCTTTGACTGATACCAATTATTCTTTATTTAATGATTACTCGAATACCGACTATTGCAACACGGATCTGATCTGTCCATGAAGTCATTAACATCATCACATATCTGTTGAGCTAATCATTAGATTCGACCATTATCGTAGTAGTCGACCGGTTATACCGAATAGTTGGTCTGACTATGAGGTGGCGAGGGGGGTCTCGGACTGAATAAACCTCTAGTTGTCTAGTAGTTGGCCCGACCGACAGTCTGATCGACTATTCGGTTGACTGCTGGAATTTTTTATTTTTATTTCTAATTCTTAACGATTACCATTTATTATGGCATCAATAGAACTGTCAAAATTCAATATATACATCTTGTTGATTGGTACTTTTATCTTGGATTCTTGTTAATTGATGATCATATACGTATAACAATATAAGAATATATGTATTAGAAATAATTTTTGTATCTAATATAATAAAAAAATACAAAATCGAATAATCCCGAATAGTCGTCCGAATACCGATTATTCTTTATTCCGTGATCCTTTCGATTAAATATCGAATAATGACTTCTTTAGCATTGTATTCAACCTTCCTCCTTCATTAAGAACACGACAACCATTACATCATCATAGATCTTGAACAAGTAGGCGAGATCTGTCTGATCCATTTAACTTTCCTTGTCTCGTCCTTCCATAGCACACTTCATCTTCGGTGTAATATTGTAGTGGATGTGGACCAAGTCATTTAACTTTTCTTGACCTAATTTGTTTCTTCTTTTCAAATGTAACAAGTTAAAGGTGCTCTAATTTCTCTCACAACCTCTCATAGATGATGTTTGTGATAAATTTTAATCGCAACCTTTTTCAAATGTGGAGCATCCAAACTATACAACATCTTGCTTTTAATTGAAAAAAACATGTACTAATTACAATGCTATATTAATTAAATGAATAATATATAGCTATGCTATACTATACACCTATCCGGAAGGGTATTATTTCGTTCCTTTATTGCTGTCACTCTTCAAAATGAGAGCAACATTCTCTAAATAACTTAAATTGCATTAAAAAATCAATTAATTAATTTTAATATGGTTACATAGAATATTAAAATTACAATAGCTAATACATAGTTAAAATGACAAGAGCTAATACATATTTTACCTCGTTCATTCAATTTGGTTGAGACTTGGGATTCCTCTTTATCCTTTCAACCACTTCTATTATATCACTAACAAGAAGGCGGAGCTTTTCATTAATTGGCTGGCTTTCTTAAAGTTACCATTGTCAACGACGATCTGCACAACATTCTCCATCCCAACTTCCTTCACCACCTTTTTCATCAACTTCTTGATGTACTTGTAGCCCTTATCCTAATCAGACCGCAATATCTTAAGAAGTTGATTATTTGCTTCTTAACATTGCTAGTCCAACCGTCAACCATGATGGTCATGCTGAAGACATGACGGTTTTGGTAACTAAGGCATTGAGGCTGGGTAGATGGTCATTTGAATAGTGACCTGGGGTGCTTTTTTGGGATTTGGTGCTACTTAGAGGTTGCATCATCATCATGAGGAGGTTGCATCTTGTTGGGGTCAAGATGCCTTCTTTTTAGGGTTGTGACTCGGTGGTTGCAACCTCTTCTCCATGGCATTTTTGCCGGTATTGAGACACCTTTGTCGATTGTTGGGGCTCCTCATCCAATGTCAGGATTATACCCCTTTCAAGCCCTTGATGGTGCCATTCGATGCTTGCCAATGGTGTGCCCATCAGGCTTGGAGCCATACTCATTAACTTCGCTGGCTGTAGGTGGGCTCTTAAGTTTGGGGGGTCTAGTGAGGGCCTTGACACCTCATCATACTTTATATCTTAGAGAACATGATTACCTGAGACGAGGTTCATGGAAATGGTTGATTTTTGTAGGTCTCATGTTTGTAGGGGATCCTATGATATGCAGAATGGCTATCAAGATAGCTACTTTGAGAAAGCATCTACACAAATACACGAGATTGGTTGGACTACAAAGGTAACATACGAAGAGTGAAGCACAAGGGAGTCATCAGCAAGTTGGATGAAGTAAAGGAGTCCTGCAAGAGTCTTTCAGTGGATGCTTTAGGATGAGGTTGGTACAACATAAGGTCATGGTAGAAAAATGTATGATGTACGAATTGGAGTGAAGACACCAGACCAGACATACTTGATTTAGAGGAGGCATTAAATATACATCTTTCTTCCACTTCATAGTGGTGGGGAGTCTAGCGAGGGCCTTGGCGCCTCATCATACTTTATATTTTAGAGAACACGATTACCTGAGACGAGGTTCAAGGAAATGGTTGATTTTTGAAGGTTTCATGTTTGTAGGGGATCCTGTGATATGCAGAATGGCTATCAAGCTAGCTGCTTTGAGAAAGCATTTACACAGGTACATGAGATTGGTTAGACTACAAAGGTAACATACAGAGAGTAAAGCACAAGGGAGTCATCGGCAAGTTGGACGAAGTAAAGGAGTCTTGCAATGGTTAGACTACAAAGGTAACATACAGAGAGTAAAGCACAAGGGAGTCATCGGCAAGTTGGACGAAGTAAAGGAGTCTTGCAAGAGTCTTTCAGTGGATGCTTTAGGATGAGGTTGGCACAACATAAGGTCATGGTAGAAGAGTGTATGATGTACGAAATGAAGTGAAGACACCAGACCGAGCATACTTGATTTAGAGGAGGGATTAAATATACATTTTTCTTCCACTTTATAGCAGTGGTAGATTGATGGAGAATTTCATTTACTCTATTAAGGTGTTTGGACAACAAGTTGTCGGTGGACATATAGGCGGGGAGAGATTGATGGAGAATTTCATTCACTCTATTAAGGTGTTTGGACAACAAGTTGTCGGTGGACATATAGGCGGGGAGAGAAATTGCTGATCATTCTGGGCACTTTTTAAAGATGGTTATGCATGAGTATGACCAAGTGTTGAGATTGTTACATCGAGGTTTACCTTTACACCACATACGACTCCATTTAACTGTTGATAAGCTCAAACAGTAAGACTGGGCATCTTTTCTTGAAAGAATGGAGCACACATTAGCTTGTTGGAAGGATAAATGCCTTTTTTGTTGAGGCAGATTGGCGCCACTCTATTTTTTTGGATCTAAACCCGAGAATGACCCAAGATAGATATGAATGGAAGCAAAGAATCCATTTAGCCGACCCTGCTTAATGTGGGAAAAAGGCTCTGTTGTTGTTGTATCCATGTGTTCTACTTAAGGTTCAGATCATCGGTCCTAGCGGCCACATATGCGGACTCAGACACTGTAATGCTCCGAATACACCATATGCACTACTTATGCCTTAAAAGAGCATATACGACCCGAGTAATCCGTATATGCGGTTGCATATGTATTAGAGGCCCCCCAGTGCAACTGCCCTATTTTTTTTTGAAAAATACGATAACTCGATACTTAGCTACACATGTGACTCCCCCACTCCACTACATCGCCTCTCACAAGAACTCTTTGCTCCTGAAGTTTCTCTACTCTGAGCCATAGCTTTCCGCCAGGTCTTCTCTGCCTTCGTTTGTTACTGCGTGCTATTGCTTCGAGCCCTAGCCCTGCCAGGTCCTCTCCTCCGCCTTCCCTGGTCGTTGCGTTTTGCTACTCCAACCCCTAGCCCTCCACCAGGTCCTCTCCTTTGCCTTTGCTGGTCGCTGCATGCTGTTGCTCCAAGCCCAACCCTCTGCCATGTCTTCTCCTTCGCCTTCTTGCGTCGCTGCGTGCTGCTACGCCTCCACCATGTCTTCTGCTCCACCTTCTGCTTCGTTGCGTGCTGCTCCTCATCCACCAGGTCTTCTCCTCCACCAGGTATGCTCCTCTACCCATATTTTGTATCGTTCATTCACTTTTTGTAGAAGCTTTGGTCATATGTGCATCTTGTGCTTTGATTGCAAGGTTTAGAAATGTGGTATGCAGTATTCGTTCGGTCATGCGGTCTAAAGCGAGTAAACGGATATGCGGAGGAGTATACAAAGATATATGTTGTTTATATTATTTTAATATAAAACAATACAATAATAAAATGTGATTATATAAAAATTTGATGATTTAACAAAATCCAAAATCAGAATTTCAAATAACATAATATAATCAATAAGATATATAAGCATGATATTATAAATTAATTATTTTTTAGTGTATATTCTGAATTTAATGCATATATATACACATACAATTTCAATTCAACAGGAAACAAACACATTCTATAAAAAACTTTAATGCATATATAGATACTATATATAACAAAAGCTAAAGAATAATCATATGTATACAAATCATACACCCAAAATTACACACACACATACACACATATATACGGATCTCCAAGGGACAAAACTAGTTGACACAAAATATAGGGGAATTGTATTTGCATATAAAATTTATTAGAAGCACAAAATTGTAAAGTACTAGACTGTTAGTCAATTATTTCATGTTTTATTTGAATAAATAGAATGAATTTCATTAGATAGAAAAATCAGTAAATAATTCATTAAAAAGTGTTAGGAACAATGGAAAGATATGTACATAATGATGCCTTAGATTATATTCACAAATGCGACATGTACGAGAATAATGAAAAGATGTATCAATGTAAATGATGATATAAGAGTTGCTTGGGAAAAAAAACTGAGTTTATGTGTCATCAACATATTATGGATTAAACAAAAAAGACATGAATCCTATATGCAAGTCTCTTGTTCAGATATGTTGCCGCATATGCGTTTTGACCGCATATTGCTGCATATGGCATATGCGCTTCGGTCAAGTGGCCGAATACGCATATGCGGCCTCATGGACCGCATTTTCGAACACTGTTTGATTGTAGCCAATTATATGTATTCTTTATTT
Organism: Ottelia alismoides; assembly: GCA_037367405.1. NCBI lineage: Eukaryota > Viridiplantae > Streptophyta > Magnoliopsida > Alismatales > Hydrocharitaceae > Ottelia > Ottelia alismoides. The sequence goes on from JAZKJV010001217.1 coordinate 184,399, forward strand.
TCGCTTGTTTTTTTGCAATGATTTATTTTGTGATTATATACTTCCAGCTGCTACTGTGCTAAGTTTTGGGTAGTTTAAATCATATATAATCACAAGCCTCGATCAATGTTTTCGCAAAATAAAACAGTAAGGTCATGTTATAAGTAGCTTTTTCATAGCTGAAAACTAATTTTGTTACTTATTTTCTGATTATTTTCATATCTTTCTACTTCCAGCTGATTGGATAGTTTATCTGCATTTTTCTTTAAGTCATATATGTATTGGTCATGTTTGAAACATGATATGATCGCAACTGACCATAATTGTAAGGAATCTGTTATTTGTGTCTTGCTTAGATTGTTCTTTAGAAGCTCTGCCCATATGTGCAGGTTGTGCTCAAGTCCCCGCCAAGCTAAGTTTTCCATATGTGCAGATTGTGCAGCTTGTGCTTATTTGTTATCATAGCATATATGTGCAACTTGTGTTAAGTTTTCCATCAAGATCCAACAAGTAGCTTTAAGTAGCAAAACGGAAAATCATAAGTAGCTTTGGATAGTTTAAGGGACTATTTTAAGTTAAGAAATAATAAAAATCAGGAAAATGCATATTTAAGTAGCTTTGGGTAGATATCATAAGTAGACATAATAAGTGATGAATACACATACATTGAATAGATAGCATAAGTAGCTTGAATAGATTTAATAGATATTGATGTATACAGATTTTTTGATATGCAATTTTTGTATTGTTAACTATTTCCCCATAAATTTAGGCTATCATGAATTCGGAATCCACACATGTTCTGGAACATGTGTCTTTTGTTCCATCCGGATCTATTGATCCGGGATGGAAATATGCGTACCTCATGGAGAAGACTGATAAGAATTCAGCGACTTGTTGCTTGTGTGGCAATGTCTTGAAAGTAGGAATCAACTGAATGCAATAACATTTTTTGCACATCAAAGGGAATTGCAAATCACATCCCAAGGCATACTTTGAAGTGTAGAAGGAGATACATGATTACGTTGAGGGAATTGTGAAGATGAACGGGAAAATTGTTAGTTTGAAAGAAATGAGAGAGGAGGTGGTGATTAGAGCCACACGCTCTTCCAAAACACCATGGGAAGGAACATGTCCTGGAAAAGACCACGATCATTTGGTGATGATAATGCTTCATTTGGCACAGTGCATAGGACCATTATCAAGGACAACACCAACGAAGGAGGAACGCACACGTGTCAACAAATATACAAGGTTGCAAAAGTCGGTAATCGGTACTCAGTCGGTCGGGAAGGATTAATCGGCAGTCGGGCGACTAATCAAATTTAGTCGGACTTTAATCGGCTTTGAATTTTATGGTTATTTTAAATATATAACTCATTTTTATACATATATTTACATAGATTTTGTACATTTTTATACTATCATAATAAAATAAAAAAAGTAATTGAATTTAAATAAAACACTAAGCATATTATAATAACATTGCTTATAAAAAAAGCAAAACATATAAAAATATGGTATCTCCAAGCAAAAACTGGTCGACTAGTGTGCCTAGTCGAAATTAGTCGGTACTCGGTCGGTCACCCCACTGACTAGACTAGTCGGACCTACTAATCGGCCCAGTCAGACGACTTTTACAATCTTGCAAATATATAGCCAATTTCTTCTATGACTGTGATATTTCTTTCAATGTGGTGTCCATGAACTTCTTCATGCGCATGTGCGAAGCAACTAGCCAATACGGAAGCAACTACAAGTCTCCATCTTATTTTGAAATTGCAGATATTTTGTTAAAGGATGAAGTGGAAGAAATAAAATAGTTTTTAAAGATGCACACGGTTGCATGGAGGAAAAGTGGATGTTCCATCATGCCAGATGCATGAGCTAACATGAGGGGAGTACGCATAATGAAATTGTGTGTTAACTGTGACTTGGGCACATGTTTTCTGAAGTCCGTTGACGCTTTAACCGATGCACACACTGCTGAATATATATCCTCATCGGTGGAGGATTGCATCAAGGAAGTTGGAGTGGACATGTTCTGTAAATCGTGACTGACAATGCATCTGCTAACATGGCGGCTGGGAGGCTCCTCAAGACCAAATATCCAAATATATTTTGGTCATCTTACGCCGCTCACTGCATAGATCTCATGCTTGAAGAAATTAGAAAGAGTTGAAGGTTACCAACTGTATGGCGAGGGCCAAAACACTGATTATTTTCATCTCTACATCCATGCAAAGATGCCCGGCTTGATGTGACACTTTATCCAAAAGGGGAGATAGTTAGACCAGGGCAAACAAGATTTGCCACTTGTTTTCTCAAAATACAAAGTGTCATTGAAAAGAAAGAGAAACTGAGATTGATATTTTCTTCTGATGAAAGGAGATAGTGCAGTGGTCCAAGACAATGAAAGGTGAAATGAATGGATCAGTTGTCCTTAGATTGATATCTCCACGTTTCCTTAACCTTGAAGGTACTTTTTCCGCTTGTTTATCTCTTGCATATTGTTGATGGTGATCGAAGGCCATCGTCGAGCTTTGTGTATGGATGGCTTGAAGATGCGAAAAAGGAGATAACGATTCTTTTTAAAGATGTTGATCATTCATATAATCTCTACAAGTGATGCCATTGATTTAAAGTTGAGAAGGAGGTTAGATAGTTGTCTTCACCTTGCACCTCACTATCTCAATCCCTATTATTTTTATAGGGACGATAAAGCTGTTTCAGAAGATAGTTTTGTCTTAAATGGCTTTTGCATTGCTTGGAGATATTTAACCCTGATTTGGATGTTAAAGATGTTATCACAACATAAGAGATGGTGCTTTAAAATATAGATGGTGCATTCGGAAAAGTATTGGCTATCTGGCAAAGATCCGTCGAATGATGACGAGTTCGATCCATGTAATAACATACCATTTATAATATATACTTTACACATTTAAAGTATGTAAGGACCATGGAATTAAATTTCGCGATATTTCGACGAAATTTCATCGAAATATCGGTTTCGACGGGTCTGGCCTTTCGAAACTGGTATGTATATCGATATCCACGGTTTCGAGTGAAATCTCGCTAGATCTCGGCGAGATATCGGCTGACAGAGGGAATCTTGCATTAAAATATTCGCCGAGATGCCGATATCTACCGAAATTTCGGTCGAAAGCATCACATTTCAACCGAGTTCAGGCAGAAGCGTCTCCAACTTCCTCCAAGCTCTTCTTCCTTCGAGGTAAGCCAAATTAGGCTAATTCTTCATCAAATTCATAATTGTTTTAGGGGTTTCACTCTTAGGATGTTGATATAACTTGGCATGGTGTTTATTTTGAGAGATTTCCGAAATATAGCTTTAAATTTGGAGACGAAAATTAGGGCTTTTGTGTTTTGATTGCACAATCGTGTTAGCTATGAACATGGTATCTCGGATATGAAGTTCAACATGAACTAAAACATAGTTTGAGAACATTTTGTTAGATCTATGGAAGAGGAAATTGGGGCTTTTGAAGTTTAATGTGGAACAACAATGAGTTTGTTTATTATAAATTCGGATCTTAAGTCATGGAAGTAAAAATCATAATTTGGATTTTTTTTGATTAATAAAATTTAAAAATCTTTTGATTTTTGTTGGAAGATAGATCTGAATGGAGGCGAATAATTCATGTAGCCGACCCTACTTAATTGTGGGAAAAAGCTTTGTTGTTGTAAGAAAATTTAAAAATAGTGAAAATCCAAAAATCATATGTTAAATCTTTTGATTTTTGTTCATATTTTGTGTCACTTAGGTAATCTTTCTTGAAAATGGTCCCCTAATTGGTAGATTTAAGACCATAATGTATATCTAATGTTGTTTTTCTGAAAATCGAAATATTAGGTGTTAGGAAAATTAAATATATAATAATTCCGAAATTTAAAACATAAAATATTTTGCATATTCATAAGCATTAGCATTGTATGCCTACTTAATGATTGTTCTTGAATTTCCTCGCAGATTTCGACGATCATCACCATTGCACATTCTGGTTCCGGATCTGGATCTGACAGTTCTGATGATCAAAGGGGCGATTTCAGTGGGGACATTGGTTGGAGGTATGCCTCCGCTCCTGATGGAAATAAGGTGAAGCCACAATGCAATTTCTGTGTAAAGAAGTTGGGAGGAGGCGGGATCACAAGGATGAAGCAACATCTTGTTGGCAATAACAAGAATGTTGCCAAGTGCACGCGTTGTCCCTAAGATGTGAGGGACAAGGCGAAGGCCAGCTTGAACGGGAAGAAGGAAAGGGAGACAGAGAGGGTAAGAAGGGAAGAACAAATGAAGGAGTTCATGTTCGAGAAAGAATTCAACGTCCTTTCTGATTTAGACGATGATTACTTTGTGTACCCCGCCGACATTCAGGCTGCAGCGGATAGGAGGGCATACAGAAGGGCTATAAAAGAATCATTGAGGAGCGAGTTCGAAAGGAGAGAACTCGATGGTGCACGGGGCGGCTTCTATGGTGCAGATGGGAGTGGGAGTGGTTCTGGAGGCGCACCAGTACCACCACCCACCGAGAAACACAAGGGGAAGGGAATTGAGCTCTTCTTGACGAGGAGTGGATCTATGCAATATAATGCAAGCAAGGATCCGTGGCAGAAAACGGTGAAGGGAGTGTTCACACATGCACGAGAAAGGGTGGGAAAGGCCATCAACAAGCTCTTCTTTGGGGAGAGCATTCCTGCCAACATTGCAGGCGAGCCATTTCTGCAGCATGCCATTGATGAGATCGCTGCAGCGAGAACGGGAGTGAAGGCTCCTACATCGTATGAGATCATGAACAAATATCTGGGGATGGAGAAGGAGGAGATGAATGAGTACATGCCGAGTTGAGGAGGAGATGACCAGAGTACGGGGTGACATTGATTTGCGATGGGTGGACGAGCTGCACGAGGAAGCAGATCATCAACTTCCTTGTGTACTGCGATAGGAATACAATCTTTTTGAAATCTGTTGATGCATCCGAGCATGTGAAGGACTATAAGTACCTGCTGAAGTTGACGAAAGACGTTATAAAAGAGGTTGGGAAAGATCACATTGTGCAGATTGTGACGGATAATGACAACAACTTCAAGAAGGCGGGTGAAACAATAATGAAGTCGAGTAGCTACGGATTTTTTTGGACATCGTGTGCTACGCATTGCGTTGATTTGATCCTCAAAGATTTCAGCAAGAGGAAGCTCGTCTCAAGGGTGGTGGAGAAAGCATGAATGATCACCACATTCATTTACAACCACGGCAAAGTGCTGGCACTGATGAGGCGGATGTGCAATGGGTAGCTGGTGAGGCCTGGCATCACACGCTTTGCAACCAATTTTATAGCGTTGCAAAGCTTCAAACAACATAAAACAGGTTTGAAAACCATGTATTACCAATGTGAGTGGTTCGAGATACCTGAAACTCGAACTGAAGGAGGACGGAAGGTGGAGATATTGATCAATGATATCTCCTTTTGGGATGACGTGACTCGGATCACAAGGATCATGGATCCAGTTGTTTCTGCATTGCGGATCGTGGATGGCGATAAGAAGCCCACCATGGGAGTCATCTACGAGGTAATGCGCTGCATGAGAGAGAAGGTCAGAGAAGCGGTTGGAAAGGGATCCAAAGCATGGTTGGACATCATAGACGAGCGATGGTCCAAGATGCTCTCACATCCTCTTCACAAGCCGGTATGTATTATGCAAAAATCTAATTTGTTTTTCATTTTTTAAATTTTTATAGATCTTTAGAATATGAGTATTGAGCTTGTTCGTGACTTTGTGTCCATCTTATTACTTCAATCCTAAGTACCAGTACAAGAATGGACTTGGTACAAATGCTGAGCTTCTATCAGTCATACAAATTGTGGTGGAGAAGCTCGTTAAGAATGAGAAGTTGCAGATTTTGTGCATAAATGAGGTAATCCTCAATTTCTAGCTAAATTAGGAGTCACAGAAAAATTCGTTAAGATGGATTACAACTTAAACCTATGTGTGCATGTTAAGTATTTCCGGGATGCGTTGGGTTCCTTCGGTCGGATTACTGCGGTAAATGGATGGGGCAATATTCTTCCTGGTAGGGACAAAGACAAATAAAACCATTGCTTGCTTATTCCTACTATTGATTTCTCTTGTTTTCTTTTTTTGCAGCCGAATGGTGGTTATTATACGGGATGGAAGCTCCCAACCTTCGAAATGTGGCAGTGAAAGTGTTGTCTCAAACCGCATCTGCTGGTGGTTGTGAGAGGAACTGGAGCACGTTCAATTTGATCCATTCCAAGAGACGGAACATGTTGGGAGAAAAGAAGCTCAATGACCTTGTATACGTGCATTACAACTTGAGGCTGAAGTTGAAACATGCAAGGGAAGGACAAGACAAAGAGGACTACACGAACCCTGTTGATCTTGCATACATTCTCAAGATGCACAATGACGATGCTGATGAAGACGTTCTCCAGAGGTGGATGGATTCCAATAGTGCCTCCGTTCTCGATCAACCAGGTGGAAGACCAAATGAGAATATAAGCCAGCAAATGGGAGCAGACGTAGGTGACTATTTGGCAAGATCTGGGCGGATTACAGACCCTGTTGGAGGGCGAGATTGACGCGGTTGTTGATGAAATTCTCTCCAGTAGCTCCAAATCCAAATCGAAGTCAAATGATGACAGTGGAGATGATGATGATGATGATGTTGGTCGTGGCGGACCTGGTGATGGTGGGGAAACAAACTCAGGTGGGTCAGGAGGGGGTGGTCGTGGACCACAAGATACCAGATTTGAAGAAGGGCTACATGCAGGACGTGAATATATGGAGTGGCAGAGGAACACACACGGACAATTTCTTCCAAGTCCGAGTCCAGGACCTATGGATTACGAGTACGGTCGAGGCCATCGTCCAACCGACAGCTACATGGATGATTTGATATCATCTGTAGGTTCTTTGAGCTGCATGGACATCGACAGCCCATATCGCGGAGGAACACCAAGTCCTTTAGGCGGATATGGATCGTCGCACGATGAGAGATCATTTGGCATCTTCCCGGAATACTTTCATGCTCCTCCTCCAGGGCCTCCTCCATGACCTCCTCCACCTCCTCAGTATGCGCCTCCATCATATTCATATGGTTAAAGTGGGTATAGGGGATACAGTAGCTACAACGGAGACAACTACTAAGGTTGCCAACCTGAGGAGAGCCAGGGCAGCTTCTTTGGGGGTGACAGTTACGGTTTCTTCCCTGAGTACACGCCAGTTCCTCCTCCTCCTCCTCCTCCGCAGAAATCTTCTCCTACTTCGTCGTTGTCGTCCTGAGGATCTCAGGTCAGTGGTTCGCAGCCTCGTCGTGCCACTCGTGATACCGAATCTAGTGCTGCTTATCCTCGTTTCGGGATACTCATATGCATCGATGACCACCAATACAGGCAGTATGTGATGGATTACAAGGCCATGTACTCATACATGACATGGGAGAACTACTGCGAGTTCATTGAATCTGCGATGCGTTATGAGAGACAACAAGGAAGGGGGGGCATTCAGATCCACCGCGGAACTCTTGGTTCTAAACCAAACATATCACCAGGTAATATATTTTAATCTTTTATTGCATTGATCATTAATGTGCATGTTCTTAATAATTTTCACTTGTTGTAACCTGTAAGACTATTACTATGTTATTATGTATTAACTATTAACAGGTAACAACGATATGTTCGATATGGTGTGTGATTGTGACATACCGTCATAGTCATAGATGATAAGATGATTGATATGTATGCTGTAAGCCTATAGGTGTACATCTGTTGTTTCATTGTTTGAAATACTTAGATTAAGTCCATTTGCAATATCTAACAATGTTACAATATGACCGATATGACCGATATGGCCGATATGACCGATATGTCTATATAAGGGGTATAAATGACCAATATGTGTGAAATAAATATGTTATTTATTGTTCTAATAACTTGGAATATCGAAATTTACAATAAAATTGGGAAAAAAATCGGATTGTTGAGCCTTTTTCGACTTTTCCACCGAAATTGTCGAAATTTCAGCGAAATTTCGGTATTCCAGTTCACCGAAACAAGATCGAATCGAGATTTCGAACCTTGGTAAGGACTAAGAAGTTGACATCTTAATTTTTCTTTTAGCTAATTGGTGGTCGCTATATGGTGGTGAGACACCATACATGAAGGCAATGGTAATGAAGATGTTAAAGTTGACATCCTCTTCTTCTGGATGTGAGAGGAATTGGAGCTCTTTCGCAGGGATAGACGCATACATTTGTCATTTATTACTAGACTAAGTTTGATGTTTGTTTAATCAAAACATTTTGAGTAAATACTTGCTTTGTAGATCCACACCAAAAAGAGGAATAAATTTGAAACCAAGAGGCTGAATGACTTGATTTTATGAAATTCAACTCAAAACTGAAAGAGCGACAATCTCAAAAAGGAAGAGACCCATTCGTTTTCAAGGATATGACATATGTAAGCGAGTGGATCGGACCAGAGGAAGACAAAGAAGAGGTGTTCCAAGGTTCATGACTAACTTGGAGCCTGGTGGCCTAGGTGAGTGGAGCAGATGAATTGGTGGAGCGTAAGAGCCAAAGGATGCATTACCAAGTGTGGATGAGGAAGAAGAATTTATTACGAATATGACAACGATGAAGAAGTTCCTCCTGTTATTTTTGATGACTCAGATTAGGAGTTTGATTATTTGTGTATGAACCTTTGTTTGAGCTGGCATTCTTAGATATTTTGTTATGAATCACATGATCCACTCTTTTAGTTAAATGGATGATTTTTGGAAATGCTTTGGTTGAAATCAATACAAAAAGTCTTCACTTCATATTCTTCCATGTTATATATTTTTTGACACATAAATATCTAATGTTTGAATTTATTGTTATATTTTTGATCATTTTTAATTAAAATAATAGAAACCACAAAATCCGCATATACCTCTGCATGTACATTCCACCTGCCTGCTTACTCGCTTTAGATTGCTTGACCGAATGAAAACACTTTCTTAACCTTGGTTCTACTTGTAAAAAAACAAGTTAGGAATGTGGATACACTATTTATTCGTGTATGGTGAGATTTTTATAGGTCAATTTTAGATAAAATAGTAGAGGATTCACGTTAGTGGATGGATTCTGTCACCAGGTCTCCTGAAGAGGATAGTGAAGGGGCTGTGCTGATAGACCGGTTCATTTATTACCTATTAGGCGACTTGATTGGGATTGACTGTTGATTGGGATTTACTGTTGCAAGGTAAGTGGTTGGACTAGGGAACTTTGCTTGAAAAAGTGGATCATAAGTTAATTCGTTGAAAATTGGAAGGTCAAGTTGGGGTTCTTTCTTTACTTGAGGGTGTCTTTGACCGTTGGCAAGCTCAGATAGTCAATCATTTCTTGATTAAAAGAGATTGGAGAGTTAAGATAATATTTTTCTTTTTGAGTAAGTTTTGGATGGGATAATACAAAGTTGTGCTAGAAGCCTAGAAGACAGATTTGGTCACTGGGCGTCCTAGGGATGGTTGGTGGGATTTTAAGAATCAGCAACCTGAATAAAGTTTTACATATGAAATTGGTGGTTGGGATTTGGGTATCTGGTGATGACATGCTTTGCCATTCTCCAAGGCCTTAAATATCATATTTGATCACCATATCAATAACTGACCGAAATGACATTTTGACCGAAATTCGGTCAAAAGTTCAGTCCTTTTTTCTTCTATCGACTCCCCTCCAGCCTGAAATTTTGACCATTTGGTTGAAATTTCGGTTGCATGTCGAAATCAAAATTCGGTCGATATTCGGTGAAATTTTACTCCATGCCATCCTCTCAGTTATACCTCTGGTATCTTTACCATATTGAATGTTTTACTCAGGGATATGGGGCCATGATTGGGGGGAGGGGTCTACATTGTTCCCCTGGATTCAACCCTTGTCTTGCGCCACTTGCTTGTAGGTGGATTGTATTTTGGGTTCTGGAAAGATGACTCGATTGAGGGCATTTTCTGTGAGCATTATCGACGACTCTAAACAATGGCTAAGATTAAGGTGCTTCAATGGTTATTAATAGGACCGGTTCTGAGGGGGATGTCATCAGTTGGACAACTATCTTTTCTTCTCAATGTTCTAAGGAAATGCTTGAGAAGTAACTGAAGTGGATGGATGATTTTGGCTCTTTCAGTTCCCTACCTTTAAAGACAATTAGACCTAGGGGAAATGAGATTTGACCGGGAAAAAAGTCTACAAATCACTTATAGGCAACATGTAGGAGATGGTTTTGTTATGGAAGAGTGTGTATCAATCTAGGGCAGTGAAGGCGTTGTTGAGGCTAACGTTTTTTATATGATTGGTGTGAAGGTCTTGGGTGATGTTGCCTATATCTCATCAATATTGGCTGTCGTTTTATTGTCAGGGGAAGATAAGAGAAGTTGGAGGACATTGACCACTTGTTCTTCTGGTTTTTGTCTTCTCAAAGGGTATGGAGAGTGTAAAAGGTGTCTTGATTTGGTACGACGAGCATGGTTGGATTTTAACGTTTTTTATATGATTGGTGTGAAGGTCTTGGGTGATGTTGCCTATATCTCATCAATATTGGTTGTCGTTTTATTGTCAGGGGAAGATAAGAGAAGTTGGAGGACATTGACCACTTGTTTCTCTGGTTTTTGTCTTCTCAAAGGGTATGGAGAGTGTAAAAGGTGTCTTGATTTGGTACGACGAGAATGGTTGGATTTTAGAGGAGTATTGTCAATGCTACTAATCAGTTTAAAAGTGAAAAACATGACCTTTTGCTTTATTAGGTAATATACTTTCCATTTGTTGCACTTTTTACATCTCTTTTGTGTAAAGAGTGGAATGTCTTGGTTATTATGAGGGTAATAGGGCTCTTATACAGCGAGGAGAAACCCTAGAAGGTAAATCACATAAGAGAGATATAATAAATAAGCAAATAGAAAATAGCTCTCTAACTCCTTCTCAAGATGAGCATATGTCAATCATTCTCAACTTGGAAAACACTTATGAAGCAACTCCCTGGTTATGGTCTTGGTGAAAACATCTGCTGTATGTTCCCCTGAGCTGATGTGGGAAGTAGAGATAAAGCATTGCTGTATTATATATCGTGTGTAATGACAATATACCTCATTATATTTGGTCCTCACATGGAAAGCGAGATTATTGGCAATGAATATTAGTCTGGTTGTCGCAAAGCAACTGCATGGGAAGATGCACGTCAATAGCTAAGCCTATCAGAACGGAACTGACCCACTTCATCCCAGTGCTCCCCTGCACTATAGCTTTGTATTTTGACTCCACACTAGATCATAGCAACCACAATCCGCTTCTTGTTTTTTCCATGAGATCAAAGAACTCCCTAGGAAACCACAAAATCAGATTTAGACTTCCTGTCTTTAGGGCATCCTGCATGGTCAGCATCTGCACAGGTCGTAATGGCAAGAGATGTCTCTCTACTAAAGAACAACCCTATACCTAGATAAGACTTCAGATACCTTAGGATTATGTAAACATCATCCATGTGAGTCTGTCGTGGCCGCTTCGTAAACTGGCTGACTTTGCTCATTGTAAAGGAGATATTTGGCCTTGTAATAGTCACATATATGAGCTTCTCAACAAGATCCTTGTACCTCCTCCTGTCCACCTCATCTATATTATCATCACATAACTTTATGTTGGGGTTCATTGGAGTAGTGACACTTTTGCAATCTGCCACTCCTGTCTCTAGGAGATCTGTAACACACTTCTTTTGTGTCATCACCATACCTCTCTGGTTCCTTTCAAACTCCAACCCAAGAAAGTATCGTAGTTCACCAATGTCCTTGGTGACAAACTGTTTTCTAAGGAACACCTTAGCCTTACCGCTGCCTTGTAAGTCATCTCCTGTAATAATAATGCCATTAAAATAAACCAGAATGACAACAATACCTGTAATACGCGTTTTGTACACTATGCCTTTGAATCTTATCAACTGTTATTTCAAGGAAATATTGGATTGATATTGTTCACGCTTTACGGATACCACAGTCAATAGATTCGCCTTGATGCAATGATTTCAAAAGGTTCTCTAAATTGTGTAGCACCTCAAAACATAGTACCACATCTAGTAATCTGAAATTTTGGTAGTACCTTATAAGTAGTAGAAGCCACTACTTGCATAATGCCCATAATGTTATAGATTTATACTCATTAGCCATAATCACATCATTAAGACTAATTAAGCATGATTAGTGCTAATTACCCGTCACTAGTGATAATTAAGCGTCATTAGCATAAGATTTACACTCATTAGCCATAATCACATCATTAAGACTAATTAAGCATGATTAGTGCTAATTACCCGTCATTAGTGATAATTAAGCGTCATTAGCATATATTTACACTCATTAGCCATAATCACATCATTAAGACTAATTAAGCATGATTAGTGTTAATTACCCGTCATTAGTGATAATTAAGCATCATTAGCATAGATTTATACTCATTAGCCATAATCACATCATTAAGATTAATTAAGCATGATTAGTGTTAATCGCCCGTCGTTAGTGATAATTAAGCGTCATTAGCAAAAGTAGGACAGATGGAGAGGAAATCATGGGACACATGTCGTTATATAGTCAGGACAAGTGTCAAAAACTCATTAGTGCCATGTGTCATCTTCCTAAGACTAGCACGTGTCATGGTGAAGCCAAACCTTGCTTGGGCAACAAGTTATCTCGTGGATAAGTCAAACCTTGCTTGGGCAACAAGTTATCTCGTGGATAAGCCAAACCTTGCTTGGGCAACAAGTAATCTCGTGGATAAGCCTAGCCCCTTACTTGGGCAACAAGTTTTCTCATGAATAAGACATGTGGCAGGCCATGTGTCATCATACATGGAAGAGAGGCAACATGTGGCTTAGAGGCTCCCTTACATGTTGACACATGTCACACATGTAAAGGGGGTGGAGGCCTATAAATACCCATGACCCCCCATACTCCTCCTCACTTCATCCCACGCCCATCTCTCCTCCTTAGAGCCGCAAGGCCGCCGAAGTTGCGGGAGGAGCACGAGAGGAGCCACGGCGAAGCCCTGTCGGTGATCGAGAGCGTTTTTAAAGCCGTAATGAAGTTCTGTCCGCATCGAGCCGTAGTATTCAATCTAAGACGGCTATAGGGGGGATTTCGCTAAAGAAGGTGTTTTGGACTCAAGTTAGACAATAACCAGGTGAGGGATTCTCAAGCGCTATTTTAAAGCATTAGTCTTTTGCTTTTATGCATATTTTATGATAACAAGTATGCAATCGCGTTCTTAAGCTTTTACGCATGAATTGCAAGTACCGTATACCAGATATGAAATCAAGGTTTTAGAATGTATTTTCAAATATCATTTCAAGTGCTTTATGTTGATAGCATGTTTTCAAGCATAAAACTCGTTGTGGAATAGAAAGCATAAGTTTCACTACGTAGATTTGAGTTTATATGTAAAGAATTTTGTTTTGTACGGTTACTATGCATTATGGATCAGTTTTCCAAGTTCTGAATGGTTTTAGTGATCAGAATATGCATGCTATGTCAAGATTGTCTTATGTTATTGAATTAGTTGTTATGAGCATGAAATAGCAAGTTTACGGTTTATTAGTGACAAGAAAAGAATCAGAATCAGAAGATAAGCACCACAGTAGCTCTTTTATACAAATCATGAACTAGCCATTAGATATGGTGTCATTAGATATGACCCTGAAATCGCCATTAGATATGGCAAACCATTAGATATGGTATCAAGAGGACTTTGGGTCCGCATTCTGTATACATATAGGCTTTGGGCCGTATGCAGGGTGTTTTTGGTCTTTGGGACCGTCTGCGCGTATGACTTAGCTTTGTTTCAGCGTTCATGAGTCAATAAACTAGCCACAGTGGTGATTAGTACAAACAGCTTGATATTGATGATTATGTTTCAGTTTATCTGCTTTTGAAGTGATTTCAGTTTTTAATTGCAAAACTAGCATGCTGTTATATGAAATTTCTGTCATAAAGTTTCTTTCAAGCTATTTCACAGTTTTCAGCATAAATTTCTTGTCATGATGCTCATATTTCAGATTTTAGCTATATGTAAAAAGCTTGAGATCCTTTCACTGGGTTAAACTCATAAATGGGTTTAGACTCATCCCTTTATATTATAAATATGTACAGATCAACAGAATCACGAATAGCAGGGGAAATGACCACTGATACACTTGGAGGAGGTGTCTTTTGCTTTTCGTTGTTTTTGTACTCTCTGAGTTATTTTGTAAGAAGTTGTAATATATAGAACTTGTGTAATACACTTCTTGGTGTTGTGAACTTGAAATACAAAGATATTATGTTTTTTGAGATTGCCACATGTTTGCTTGAGGAAAATAAAAGAAGAAGAAAGAATCTCTGTCGCGGCACGTCCTGGTTAGCGGGACGGGTCGTGACAACTTGTGGTATCAGAGAAAAGGTTTTACGACCTTGAGCAAGAATTATATTAGGAGTTGACCTATTTGTATTAGAAGATAATTGGGACTTAGAAGAAAATTGATATTATAGTCTTGAGGATATCTAGAATCATTATTGGAGGATTTATATTAATGAAGGATCTAATTGAGGTTTTATTTAGGAAACAATGACAGTAGAGCAGCCACATGGGACCACACAAGGCCCTAGTCACGAGAATGATAACAATAACAACGTGTACGACACGTTGACCTTGATAGCACAAACACTAGGAGGTATGGCTGCCCACTCAGTTAAAAGACATGAATTTGAGCACCAGTTACCATTTGAACATGTAAAGAAGTTGGGAGAGAGCTATTTATAGGAGACTGTGACCCAAAGGAAAATAGAAGACTAAACAGAGTGACTGTCCACAATAAACATCCTTTGCCCAGAATAGATGACTTATTTGATCAATTGCAAGGGATTTCTGTGTTTTCAAAGATAGATTTGAGATCAGGGTATGAAAAAAAAATAGAATCGAAGATGTACCTAAGACTGCCTTTAGAACTCGTTATGGACATTACGAATTCCTGGTAATGCATTTTGGATTGACAAATGCCCCAGCTGCCTTTATGGACTTGATGAATAGGGTTTTCCGTCCATATCTGGACAAGTTCGTGATCGTATTTATTGATGATATTCTAGTATATTCTAAAACAGAAGAACATAGAGAACACTTAAGAATTGTACTTCAAACTCTGAAGGAACACTGATTATATGCAAAGTTTGATAAATGTGAGTTTTGGTTAAGGAATGTTGCATTTCTAGGCCATGTCATATCTGGAGAAGGAATAACAGTGGATCCATCAAAGATAGAATCAGTTCTTAGATGGGAACGACCGATAGTAGATTTGTAGAAAACTTCTCTAGAATTGCTGCACCATTGACAAGGTTAATTAGGAAGAATGTGAAGTATAGTTGGGACGAAGAATGCGAAAAGAGTTTTAAGGAACTCAAGAGTCGTCTCACCTCATCACCTATACTTAGCCTTCCTTCAGGAAAGGGTAATTTTGTAATCTATAGCGATGCCTCAAGACAAGGGCTGGGATGTGTCTGGATGCAGAATGATAAGGTGATTGCTTATGCTTCTAGAAAGCTAAAACAACATGAGTTAAATTTCCCAACTCATGATCTTGAGTTAGCTGCTATAGTATTTGCCTTAAAGATCTGGAGACACTACCTATATGGAGAAACTTGTCGAATCTTTACGGATCACAAGAGTTTGAAATATATTCTCTCAGAAAGAGTTGAATTTAAGGCAAAGAAGATGGTTAGAGCTAATCAAAGATTATGAGTGTTCCATAGAATATCATCCCGGGAAAGCCAATGTCGTAGCTGATGCTCTCAGTAGAAAGTCTAATGGTCAGCTATCTCACTTAAAAGGAGAATATTATCAGTTGAAAGAGTTACGTACAAAGTTAACCATAAATAGCTCTGGAGCCATATTAACATCCTTACAAGTGAGACCCATATTATATGATAAAATTAAGGAGGCACAAGTCCATGATTCTGAAATCATTAGAATGATTGAGAAAATTAAGGAAGGAGATGAAGCCAGGTATACAATAGATGGTCAAGGGGTCCTATTCTTTAAAGGAAGATTGTGTGTTCCAAGGAAATATGATATAAAGACTGAGATTCTAGAGGAAGCACATAACTCCGTGTATACTACGCACCCAGTAAGCACTAAGATGTATAGAACACTTAAAAGCTACTATTGGTGGTCTGGCATGAAGAGAGAGATTGCAGAGTATGTTTCTAGATGTCCTATATGCCAACAAACTAAACCAGAGCGTTTGAGACCAGCGGGGACATTACAGCCACTTCCAATACTAGAATGGAAATGGGAACACATCACTATGGATTTTTTTACAGGATTTCCAAGGACCCGTCGAGGTCACGATGCAATATGGGTCATATTAGATAGATTAACTAAGTCTGCACATTTCTTAGCCATTAACATGGCATACAGTCTAGACCATTTGGGAAAGATCTTTGTTAATGAGATAGTTAGCCGTCATGGGGCTCCTGTGTCAATTGTTTCTGATAGAGATCCACGGTTCACTTCTAAGCTTTGGCCAAGCTTACATAAAGCTATGGGAACAAAATTAGCTTTTAGTACAGCGTTTCATCTTCAAACAGATGGCCAATCAGAATGTACTATCCAGACTCTAGAAGACATGCTTAGAGCTTGTGCACTGAGCTTTAAAGAAAGCTGGGATGAACATCTCTCACTTATTGAGTTTGCATACAATAACAACTATCACACTAGTATTGGGATGGCACCTTATGAAGCATTGTATGGAAGACCATGTAGAACACCTATCTGTTGGAGTGAGGTTGGAGAACGAAAATTGGTTCAACCTGAACTAATACAAAGCACAATAGAAAAAGTTGAGGAAATCAAGAGATGCTTAAAGGCAGCGCAAAGCAGACAGAAAAGTTATGCAGATAAGCGAAGGAGAGACTTAGAATTTCAAGTGGGAGACCATGTGTTTCTAAAAGTATCTCCATGGAAAGGCCTTATCAGATTTGGGAAGAAAGGGAAACTAAGCCCTAGATACATTGGCCCTTATGAGATCACAGAGAGAATCGGTAGTGTGGCATGTCTTCAACTTTCATCTGAACTAGCAAGGATAAATGATGTCTTTCATGTCTCCACACTTCGGAAGTTTATTCAGATCCAACCCATATGATACAACCTCAAGATATTCAATTGAAGGAAGATCTTTCATACAAGGAGGTTCCTGTGGAAATTATAGATTATAAAGTACAAGAGCTTCGTACAAAGAAGATTCCTATAGTTAAAGTTTTATGGAGGAGTCATGCAATAGAAGAAGCCACATGGGAACGAGAGGAAGAAATGAGATCTCAATATCCCCACTTATTTTCAAGCTAGCAAAGGTACTTAAATTTCGAGGACGAAATTTATTGCAAGTAGGGGAGAATTGTAATACGCGTTTTGTACACTATGCCTTTGAATCTTATCAACTGTTATTTCAAGGAAATATTGGATTGATAGTGTTCACGCTTTACGGATACCACAGTCAATAGATTCGCCTTGATGTAATGATTTCAAAAGGTTCTCTAAATTGTGTAGCACCTCAAAACATAGTACCACATCTAGTAATCTGAAATTTTGGTAGTACCTTATAAGTAGTAGAAGCCACTACTTGCATAATGCCCATAATGTTATAGATTTATACTCATTAGCCATAATCACATCATTAAGACTAATTAAGCATGATTAGTGCTAATTACCCGTCACTAGTGATAATTAAGCGTCATTAGCATAAGATTTACACTCATTAGCCATAATCACATCATTAAGACTAATTAAGCATGATTAGTGCTAATTACCCGTCATTAGCGATAATTAAGCGTCATTAGCATAGATTTACACTCATTAGCCAAAATCACATCATTAAGACTAATTAAGCATGATTAGTGCTAATTACCCGTCATTAGTGATAATTAAGCATCATTAGCATAGATTTATACTCATTAGCCATAATCACATCATTAAGATTAATTAAGCATGATTAGTGTTAATTGCCCGTCGTTAGTGATAATTAAGTGTCATTAGCAAAAGTAGGACAGATGGAGAGGAAATCATGGGACACGTGTCGTTATATAGTCAGGACAAGTGTCAAAAACTCATTAGTGCCATGTGTCATCTTCCTAAGACTAGCACGTGTCATGGTGAAGCCAAACCTTGCTTGGGCAACAAGTTATCTCGTGGATAAGCCAAACCTTGCTTGGGCAACAAGTAATCTCGTGGATAAGCCTAGCCCCTTACTTGGGCAACAAGTTTTCTCATGAATAAGACATGTGGCAGGCCATGTGTCATCATACATGGAAGAGAGGCAACATGTGGCTTAGAGGCTCCCTTACATGTTGACACATGTCACACATGTAAAGGGGGTGGAGGCCTATAAATATCCATGACCTCTTCCTCACTTCATCCCATGCCCATCTCTCCTCCTTAGAGCCGCAAGGCCGCCGAAGTTGCGGGAGGAGCACGAGAGGAGCCACGGCGAAGCCCTGTCGGTGATCGAGAGCGTTTTTAAAGCCGTAATGAAGTTCTGTCCGCATCGAGCCGTAGTATTCAATCTAAGACGGCTATAGGGGGGATTTCACTAAAGAAGGTGTTTTGGACTCAAGTTAGACAATAACCAGGTGAGGGATTCTCAAGCGCTATTTTAAAGCATTAGTCTTTTGCTTTTATGCATATTTTATGATAACAAGTATGCAATCGCGTTTTCTTAAGCTTTTACGCATGAATTGCAAGTACCGTATACCAGATATGAAATCAAGGTTTTAGAATGTATTTTCAAATATCATTTCAAGTGCTTTATGTTGATAGCATGTTTTCAAGCATAAAACTCGTTGTGGAATAGAAAGCATAAGTTTCACTACGTAGATTTGAGTTTATATGTAAAGAATTTTGTTTTGTACGGTTACTATGCATTATGGATCAGTTTTCCAAGTTCTGAATGGTTTTAGTGATCAGAATATGCATGCTATGTCAAGATTGTCTTATGTTATTGAATTAGTTGTTATGAGCATGAAATAGCAAGTTTACGGTTTATTAGTGGCAAGAAAAGAATCAGAATAAGAAGATAAGCACCACAGTAGCTCTTTTATACAAATCATGAACTAGCCATTAGATATGGTGTCATTAGATATGACCCTGAAACCGCCATTAGATATGGCAAACCATTAGATATGGTATCAAGAGGACTTTGGGTCCGCATTCTGTATACATATAGGCTTTGGGCCGTATGCAGGGTGTTTTTGGTCTTTGGGACCGTCTGCGCGTATGACTTAGCTTTGTTTCAGCGTTTATGAGTCAATAAACTAGCCACAGTGGTGATTAGTACAAACAGCTTGATATTGATGATTATGTTTCAGTTTATCTGCTTTTGAAGTGATTTCAGTTTTTAATTGCAAAACTAGCATGCTGTTATATGAAATTTCTGTCATAAAGTTTCTTTCAAGCTATTTCACAGTTTTCAGCATAAATTTCTTGTCATGATGCTCATATTTCAGATTTTAGCTATATGTAAAAAGCTTGAGATCCTTTCACTGGGTTTAAGCTCATAAATGGGTTTAGACTCATCCCTTTATATTATAAATATGTACAGATCAGCAGAATCACGAATAGCAGGGGAAAGGACCACTGATACACTTGGAGGAGGTGTCTTTTGCTTTTCGTTGTTTTTGTACTCTCTGAGTTATTTTGTAAGAAGTTGTAATATATAGAACTTGTGTAATACACTTCTTGGTGTTGTGAACTTGAAATACAAAGATATTATGTTTTTGAGATTGCCACATGTTTGCTTGAGGAAAATAAAAGAAGAAGAAAGAATCTCTGTCGCGACACGTCCTGGTTAGCGGGACGGGTCGTGACAATACCTCTCCGTATCTTACGTACAAAGAGTGAGTGATCTGCAATTGATCTCTTGAAGCCGTACTACTCTATCAAGTTCGAAAGCTTTTGGAACCATGCTCATGGACTTTGATTAAGGCCATAAGTAGCCCTGATAACTCCCCTCATCATCAAACCCATGTGGCTATTGCATATAGATCTCCAGCATGTCTCCATATAAGAATGTGTTCTTGACATCAAGCTGGGAATATGAGCAGTCCCATAACACTGCAATGAAGAGGGGGATCCTGAGTGTAGAATGACGAGCCACGAGGGAAAGTATCCTGGTAGTCCACCCCATTTGTCCGAGTGAACCCATGTGCTACAGGTCTAGCCTTGTAGGGATCAACATTGCCTTTTGTTCTCCTCTTCACCGTAAGGATCTATTTACAACCAACTACAGAAGCCCCTGCTAGGGCAGTAACCAAACTCCATGTGCCATGTTACTAGAGTGCAACCATCTCTTGCATAGCAAGATGACAAGGACTGTCTCGCATAACAATCTGATATGTGTGTGGGTTCTCAACGACTGATAGAGTCACCACAAACATCCTGTAAATCCTCTGAAAGATGCCTCAAAGAAGCATAGGTTGCAAGAGGATACATACCACATTGACGCCTTCGCATCCGAAAAGCAATGGGGTGGTCAGATCCTCTGGATGATTTCTCTCATGATAATATACTCATGAGATGCTACATGCTCAACCTGTAATGTCTCTTCCTTTACAAACGGATTAATAATGCCTTAGTAGAAGATAAGTGCTCAAAATTTATTTGTGGCATGGTAAATGATGGGCCCATGAGCAGGGGGTACAGTAGGCAGCATGCGAATGGAATAGCGAGGCAAAGTTTGAGCCACATGAGGAGGTGGAGAGGCCACAAGAGGAGGTGGAGCTAGAGGTGTTGTGGGATGTAGAGATTAAGGAGGAGGTGATTTGTAAACCTCCTCACCAGCCTCCGACAGGTCATCTTGTCACTTGTAGGAGAAAAGTACACGACATATTCAAATAATGTGATGTCAGCACTAACAGATAGTTTAATAGGATCAAAGCACTAGTACCCTTTCTGGGTTTGGGAGTAGCCTACATAATTGCACTTGACAGCTCTGGGGGTGTGCTTGTTACGAACACGAGTCAGGTGATGAATAAAAACTACAAAGCTAAATACACAAGGTGTTAGAGAGAAAAGGTCCTTATCAGGAAACATAATCGAATAAAGAACCTAATCTCCTAATACGAAGGATGATATATGCTTGACCAGGTAGCAAGCAGTAAGGACAACATCACCCCAGAATGAGAGTGGGGAGCACGACTCTGGCTAAGAAGAATTTGAGTAGCATCAAGAAGGTGACGATGCTTGTGCTCAGCAACATCGATCTGCTGAGAAGTGTAAGCACATGAGGTCTGATGTATGATGTCAAGGGACTTGAAGAATTGAGAGAGCTGAATGATACAAAGATCCAAGGCATTGTCAAAGAGAACATATTTAACAATAGTATAAAAAATGTTTTTATTTCATTAATGAAAGTTTGAATAACAAACCCAGCCTTGGACTTGTTTTTCAGAAGAAAAACCCATAAAAGTCAAGAATAATCATCGACAACAACTAGATAAAACCTGTACCCATGGTGGTCAAGAACACAACTGAGACCCCAGATATCAAAATGAACTAACTCAAATAAAGTACTACTACTTTGACTTTGACGATCAGGATAACAGAAACGATGATGGTTCCTCTAAAAAAACAAAAACGATGATGCTTCCCAAGGTGACATGCCTCGCATTGAAAAATAGATTGGGAGGGGATCTGCAGGAGGACTATATATAGTTTCTGTAAAGGAAGGTGTTTGAAACTAAGATGCCGCATGGACAGAGAGACTGATCTAGTGGGAATGGAAGCTGTACATGTATAAGGAGATTATACCAATATGTAGGGACCTCCTTGCTCACGATCACATTAATCACCCTGTTCATGAGTATATCTTGAAACATTTAAGAAAAGGGGTCAAATATGGCATGACGATGCATATCCTTGGTAATCTGACTAACAAATAACAAATTCATAGAGAAGTCATGTGCATGAAACACATTCTACAGATGCATAGATGATGTTAAACAAATATCCCCTTATCCTATAATAGAGGAATGTATCCTATTGTAATGAA
Source organism: Ottelia alismoides (assembly GCA_037367405.1). NCBI lineage: Eukaryota > Viridiplantae > Streptophyta > Magnoliopsida > Alismatales > Hydrocharitaceae > Ottelia > Ottelia alismoides. Next base: position 206,508 of record JAZKJV010001217.1, read on the forward strand.
ATACATATATGTTTGGATGTACTGATATGTAGGAATTGAATCGTGCTCTGTCTCCACCAAGGTTTAAAAAATGCAAGGCATTCCGAGGCATTTTCGTGAAATGTGAGGCGATGCGTAATCCTCGAGGCGATGGAGGCCTAAGCCTCATTTTTTTGGAAAGAAAAATCAAAATTACGCAAAATACAATAAATAAATAATAATAATAAGTTTGGCCAAAAACACATTTAAAAACAATTTCACATCAGTAAAAGATACAACACATAAGCGATGAAAGCATTAAAGTTTAGAAAAACTAATATTAGGCCATTAATATGTGGAATATCAAGTTCCAACTCCAACTTCCTTGATTCTACATAAGTATTAAATCAAAGTCCATAATACTAAAAGGACAATAAAAACTATACCTTAGTGTTCGGCAACTTATTGTTCAACGTTAAAACGTGTTATGCCTTGAATCCTAATCATTTTTCTTGCTGGACCCAGTTGGAGAATCGTCTTAAGCACTCACTCCTGTGGTACCATACCCCAACTAGACATGGGTCTTGTTGCTTGGTTAGTGAGCCGAGGGAGGGACATGTTTTGGGGAGAGCAGTTCGCCTCCCCCCTCCTTACGAGGGTGTCGGGGCAGTACCCCCGATGAAATTTTTTTATGAGCGATTATATTTTTGTTTAGCTATATGGATCCATTTGTATCAGGGATCCGTCTTTGCGGGAGTAGTATATAGACTCCCTTAGGGTAAGGGTTCTCTGTATCTCAGCTACATGTGAACCTTGTAAATCCGTATGTCTTCGTGCTTGCTTTGGTAATCGTTTTTGCGCGTGATTGCTTCCGCTATTCACGACAAAACGCCATAATTATTTTACTCCATGTGTTTCTTTTCAACCATGCTTCTTCATATATGCGATAACTATTTTAAGAACAACCAAATAATAACATCAAGTTGCAAACTCGCAATTAGTATAAAATTTTTATTACAATTCAAACACAATCATATATGTTGTGTATAATAAAACTATTATGTGTAGATGCAATATGATAAACAGAACATGATGTATACAAAATCATTGAGCTTTACTTGTTTCAAGCAATCTCTTCTCTTTATATGTACCTATTTATAGAAATATGCAAGGTTAAACATATAAATAAAAACACTAGCTTACCATTTATAATACTCTGACAAAACATGGTCATGTGCAAAGCATATAACCCAAAAGTAAAAAAGCCTCGTGCTTGAGACTCACACCTTTGCCTTGCCTCAGTCGCCTCTAGACCTGGTTAAAATGCGGGTCAGGTCATGTACCGGGCTAAACGGACCGGGGTTTCAAAACCCCCTGTCCTCGGCCAGGTTGGCCCATGGGCCATACTTCAAGGTCCAAGCTTGTTCCATGTTTGGACTGGGTGGGACCGACCCATGGGCCGATTGTAAAGTTTTTTTCTTCTCATTTTTAATCTAATTTATAGGGAAAAAATAAGTTTTTTAAGCATCATCTAATCATTTTAAATCTAAGTTGCCATAATATATGTTACTCGACATGTAAACTATAACAAACTATGTATTATTGATAATGTAAAACAAAAACTTGAAGTATATTATATTAAATGTAGGGTTTTTATCAATTGTGCTCCTCCGAGGTATTGCAATATCAGTTATACCCCTCCTTTTTTGGGAATATTACTTGTACCCCCGACTTCTTGCCGTTCTATCACTTGTACCCCTCCGTTACTTTGATCGTTAATTAGTTGAACTTAACCATGGTTTTGTCAAATCATGGTGTAGCTGGAAGAAAAGTTCCCACCTCCCCATCGATCTTCCTCCCTCCTACACCCTCTAACCCTTCCTCCTCCTCCGACTACCTCCTTCAGCCCCTTCTCCTCCACCATTCTCCATCCAACCCCTCTTCATCCTCCTCGATCCCTTGAGTGCACCCCTCCGTTTGGCTGCTGCACACAGGGGTAGCAACAACATGTCGACGACGAGGTCGCAAGTCATGGTCAAGTTCTTGATCCCATTGGCACCATCCCATCCACATCCCAACAGGTAGAGGGGGCGGGGGAGAGGAGGGGGTAGAGGAGGGAGGCTGGGGGCAGAGGGGGAGGCGCATGTGCGGATGAGTAGGGAGGCTGGGGGCGGAGGGAGGAGCTTAGGGCGGAGGGGCAGGCACGGGGAGGGAGGAGCTTAAGGTAGACGGTGCCGGGGCATGGGGGAGGAGTTGGGGGGGGGGTAGAAAGGGAGGAGCGGGGGCATATGCGCGAGGACCGGGGGAGGAGCTCAGGGCGGAGGGAGAGGCGCAAGAGTGAGGGAAGAAGCTCGGGACGGAGGGAGGGGAGCTCGGGCTTGGAGGGGGAGGCACAAGAGCAGGAGCTTGGGTCAGAGGGAGGTGCTCGGGGTAGGGCCGGGGGGAAGGGCTCGAGGTCGGTGGGGGAGGCATGGGGGCAGAGGGAGGGGCGAGGGGGAGGAGGCGGTGGAGGAGCAGGAGGTTGGGAGGAGGAAGAGATTGGGGGGGGGGAGAAGATGGATGAGGAGAAGGAAGAAGGGGATAGGGGATGGACATTTCAGTCCATTTTTAAAAATTAATTCCCGCCGCATCCCCAAAGTAAATGTCTATTTGTGTTGAGGATGGATGATAACTAACCCGAGGGGCACAAGTGATAGAACGACAAGAATTCGAGGGGCACAACTGATATTCCCACAAGGAAGGGGCATAATTGAAATTGCAATATCTCAGAAGTGCACACCTGATAAAAACCCTTAAATGTATATAAATTGTAATTTTTAAATACATATTTATTTTTGCAGGCCGAGTCGGGTCGGATTTTGTAGCGCATGTCCACAACCCGTCGACTTGACGGGCGTGCCAAAGAGTGAGTCGGGTCGGGCCATTCATGAAATCTCTTGGCTCCAAGCTTGACCCATGAGCGGGCTGGACGGGCAGGTCCCGATCCATTGGCCAGGTCTAAGTCTGCTTACCACCCAAAAAGATAATGATTCAAATCTTGGGGCAGGCACATGTGCGTGTCTGCCCTCTTGTTTTAAAAAAAAGTTCCAGATCATGCGTACGGTACCTTCTCTCTTGTAGTTTCCAGTGTTGCAAAAGTCAATATTCGGTATTCAGTCGGAGGGGTCACTGAATAAAGAATAATTGGTATTCGGGCGACTATTCGGGATTATTCGATTTTGTATTTTTTATTATAAAAATTATTTATACATCATATATTCTTATATTTTTATACATACATGGTCATTAGTTAACATGAATATAAGATTAAAGTACCTATCAATATAATATATATAGAATTTGACATTTGTGGTGATGCCGTGATAAAATGTAACCCATAAAAATTGAAAATAAAAAAAATAAAAATATCAAAAGTCAAACTCCAGTCGGCCGAATAGTCGGGCCAATCGGTCGGTCTGTCGGACCGACTAGACGTTTGTTCAATCGGGGACCACCCCACACCGCATAGTCGGACCGATTATTCGGGATAGTCGGCCGGCTATTGCAACATTGGCAGCTTCAATTGATGTGAGGAAAGGATGCCTATTTTCCTGACAAATTTGCAAAAAAGTAAAGATTTGGCATAATTCCGCTCACCTTTTCCCTATTACAAATTAATATTGTCTAGATAATTACATTGAACCACAATAATGATGTTCGTAGTTCACAATTGATAAAATTATAGTGGAGAACAAAAATACATGTGACAAATCGTGCATAGCTCTTTATTACATCAAGTTTACTGGAAGAAGAGAATTCCAACTAAGCTAGAAAGGGCTCAATCGAGGCATAACTTCAATGCCACTATTTCTCGACAATTGCCCTTCATACTCTAGCTACTCCATATATCGAGTAAAACTATTGTTTTTAAATACAAGTAAAATCATATGCATTAGGAAATAATAAGGCTACCGCTATCAAATTTTCAAGAAAAGATGATGCATGAGCTAACTAGCCCGATACAACAAATAAAGAAATGTTGTTAAGAGAGTATTCTTAAATACAAACTACAATGATACGTATGTAAAAAAAACTGCAACTACACCAAATATATCTCGAGATCACCGCACACTTGTGCCTAACATTTTGTTCAAGAGCTGCTATAATTTTGTAAGTGAGGTTTTTCTGTCCCTGTGTAGTCTTTGCCTTTTTTTGTCTATAAATTTTAAATAAATATAAGGTTTCTTCTCACTTCCATTATGTATTTTTTATTCTTATTATTATTTGTTACTTATTAAATAATATAATAAATTGGTAGCACATATTTTTTATGTAAAAAGGAGGGAAACACGAAAAGATTTCTATCCCACGTATATTAAACTATTGGAAAAATACCGGGGTTATCTTATAGGAGTCATGACTTGAGGACAGTCTTGGGATAGAAGATTATGATTTCAACATAGTAAAGATCAAAATAAAATAACCCCATTACGGGAGTCTTGGGATAGAAGATTATGATTTCAGCATAGTAAAGATCAAAATAAAATAACCCCATTACGGGAGAACCAAATCACCTAGGTGTTAGCAACATGGAGGAACATCTCAATATTGGCTTGAGATCTAGCATTGACGACTAAGTTCTACAAATTCACAGGACAACATGGAGGATCACTACCATCGACCCAATCAACCTCCGAGTCACGCTAAATAGGTTTTGACTTCTCGCAATAAAAAAATAGATGGTCAATGGACTCCGCCGCATCATTAGAAAGAGGGAATCTGTTATTCCCATCAGCAACAAATCTGACCCACCGATCTCTCGTTAAAATACCCTCTACGCATAAGCCAACAAAAGACTCTAATATGAGTTGGCACCTTCAATTCTCCAATAAATCTTCAATCCGGAACAAGGTTCCCGCGCATCAGGTCAGGATGTCTATCAATGCTTTTATATGCTTTCTTAACAGCAAAATCATAGTCTCTCTACAACTGAATGATCTCTTCCCCCTCTAGGATCAGCCCGGTGATTACGAGGGACCTGCAGATCCATGAATTCAAGCACTCGCTGGTCCGAATGCACCCCATTGAAGATTGGCACCCATGCATCTTTGTACCAAAAATCCGACACCAAGGCATCTTATGTAGAAGATAATGCGAACATGTGTGGAAGCAAGATGCTACAAGTTCCTTCCCTCGTCCAATCATCCGTCCATGTATTTTTAATACATGAATTTTTGGAATGTATGAATATCATGACACCTAATATAGTAGAGGTACACGTATTTTTAATACATGAATTTATGAAATGTATGAATATCATGACACCTAATATAGACCGTACATGTTTTTATGTATTGACTTCCCTTAAATCATTCCTATTTAAGATGGTAAAAACATTATTGTTTATATTTAAGAGCTAGTTTCAACTTTCTTATTTCGAACTGATTGATTTTAATCAGTTTTAACTCGAATTTGAATTTTTTGGCATGTCCTTTGCATGAAAACATCATAAATTTATCGATACCGGCGAAACACCATCAATATCAACACTCAAATCCTTGGTTGGATATCCTTGCTTGTAGAGCAAGATGATCTGTCCTCCATATTTTTTTCCCTTTGAGGTGCATTCGGTTTTTCCCATGGGGTTCCTTTCTTCACTCATTTTTTGGCAACAGACGTTAGCTGTTGCTCTGTGATAACCAAGGCTGCAAAAGACAGTAGTCGATATGTGGTCGGTCAGGTCGCTAACTAACGATTAATCAATAGTCAGATGTTTAATTGAATTTAGTCGAACTTTAGTCGGTTTTATAGTTTTTAATTGTTTTAAATAGGTAGATAAAGAATTGAAAATGAATGAGAAAGTTTATTGAAGGGTATAGGGTTTCTTATATAGCTGTGAGACCCTAGAGCCCCAAAAGAGATTAATTACATAAAGGCCCCAAAAGGGGTTACAAGAGTCAATGAAATAAAATAAAGAGATAAGTAACTCTAACGCCCCCCTTTAGTTGGAGCATATCTATCGATCATGCCCAACTTGGAATTAACCAAGATATGCGCTTCTTTGGCAGGGCCTTCATAACAATATATGCAAACTGGATATCTGGTGAGATATGTGGAGTGATAATCTTACCTCATTCTTGCATATAAATGTGTATTTGTATGTTACTTATTGTTTTCATAATTAGGTTGATCTTAATTCGTGAAAAAAACGCTTTTTACGCCATTTTTGACCGGACGGACTGATACATATTCCTACCTTGCCCTTCACGGAACTTTTGGTTCTAAACCCCTCATGACTAGGTAATCTCTTTTACAATATTGCATTAATTTACATTTTCTACTTTCTTTTTGTGAATAGATAAATCTGTATACCAAAGAAACATTGTCTCGTTAATTATTATGTACATTTTTGAATCAAATGACTCATCTCAATGCCATTCACCATTCCATGAACAGAACATGTATTCTAAGCGTGTTATTTTGATTTCAATTCTAATGTTTATTAATAACCAATCAACATTAACAACAATATGTTCGATATGATCGATATTTGCGATACAAGGGTCATAAATGATCTATATGTGTCATCTAAGTGTATATTTGTAAGTTATTTAATGTTATAAGAACTTGGATTAAATCTATTCTCAATATCTATAAGTCATGATCCACATTAGCATCGAGATATGTTCGATATGATCAGTATGTGCGATATGTGGGATATAAATGGCCAATATGTGTGATATAAGTGTGTATCTGTAGGTTATTTGTTGTTTTAGTATCTTGGATGATCTTAATTTCTGAAAAAACGACAAAAAGTGTTTTTTGAGCCAATTCTGACATTTCCACCGATATCGACATATCTCGATATATCCTTTTCTGGGCGGACCGATACGATATTGATATCGATATTTCCTACCTTGATGTCTGGCCTAGTGACAACCATAGTTGTAAAAATTGATCGACTAGGTCGACTAGTCCGTCTGATTAGTCGAGTTAGTCATGTAACTGAATCGACTAGGGCCAATTGGTCTATAGTCGTTGAATCGACTACTCTTACTGACTAATCGGCCTAGTCAGTCTAGTAATCAACATATTTTAATTAGGATTTTTGACCCGAACTTGCTTGGATACCCCTCCCAAACCCGACCTGAATACCCGACTCACCGTTCAAGTGGGGCTTACTGTTGAACAATAAGCCCTCATCTATTCCTTCTTGCACGATACCCCTCTCAAGCCATCTCCTAACGATCCTCGCCAGCTCCATTGTCGATCACCTCCAGCTCCGCCGTCGGTCGTCGTTTGCTGCTCTGACGCCTCACCAAGCTATTCTAGCCATCGCGAGGTCCTCTCCATCTCCCAGGTCCTCTCTGATTCGTGCCCTAACCACGTTAGAGTTTTTTTTCCGAATTCAAGCATCTTTTTTATGTTAATTTCTATGCTTTTTCTATCATCATTACTACATTTGGTTGTGTTATTACTATGGTTTTTGTATTTCGCCCTTTCTTTTGCATTTCCTAATTCCTATCGTGACTAAGTATGATTGTTGGTTAGTAGCTAAGTATGATTGTTAGGTTAGTAGCTTAGTATGACTTAGTGACTTAGTATGATTGTTGGTTAGTAGCTAAGTATGATTGTTAGGTTAGTAGCTTAGTATGACTTAGTGTGTAGCATGGAAGGCCGTATGGGCGATATATCGGCGATATATCGCCGATATATCGGTTTCGACAGGGTAGGGGTTTCGATATTACCCAGTATCTCCTTTTACAATGATATCGGCGATATATCGTCGATATGTCGCCGATATATCGGCCAAGGTTGCAAAAGTCGGTAGTCGGTACTCGGTCGGTTGGGTCACTGACTAAGGATTAATCGGCAACCGGACGACTAATCGGATTTACTCGGATTTTAGTCGGCTTTGAATTTTATTATTATTTTAAATATATAACTCATTTTTATACATATATTTATATAGATTTTGTACATTTTTGAACTATCATGATACATAAAAAAATAATTGAATTTAAATAAAGTACTGAGCATATTATAATAAGTTTGCTTATAAAAAAAGCAAAACATATAAGAATATGGTATCTCCAAGCAAAAACTTGGTCGACTAGTGTACCTAGTCGGAATTAGTCGATATTCGGTCGGCCACCCCACTGACTAGACTAGTCGGACCTACTAATCGGACCAGTTGGGCGACTTTTACAACCTTGATATCGGCAATATATCGCCATATCGGCTCATATCGGTCAAAAATGACTGGTTTCAGTAGAAAAAAATCCCAGATATCGATCGATATCGTCGATATTTCGCCGATATCTCTATATATCAATGCTATTATTCATGGAAGATTGATTCAACACCTTGTATTAAAACACATATATCTAGCTACACCTAGTATTAAAACACAAAATGGTTTATATATATTTTGTTTCAGGTCGGGGGCGCTGCCCTTGCACCCCCGCAAGCGGGGGCCAACCAGGGCCCCCCAGGCTCGCTGACCGGGCAGCGAGACCCCCATACTGGTAGGGTATGGTACGACAAGAGGGTGCATACAATGGTTCTTCAACTTGGTGTATCTTTACAAGTTATTCATGTTGTAAGACTTGAATGAAATCGATTTCCAATATCTATAAGTCAATTCTTCAAAAACAAAATATCTATAAGTCAAGAATCAAACATTAATATCAATATGTTCAAAATGATCGATATATGCGATACAAGCTTCATAGATTGATCGATATGTGTGATCTAAGAGTATATTTGTAAGCTATTTAGTGATTTAAGAACTTGGATTAACTCCATTTTCAATATATATAGGTCAACAACTAACAGTACCAGCGATATTTCGATACGATCGATATGTGCAATATAAGGATCATAGTCTTCACAAATGATCTATATGTGTCATCTATGTTAGACGAAAGGGAGTCTTTGTTATGATGAATAAGAAAACCCTAGGCTCTCTTATATAGGGAGAAGCCTTAAGGGTAAATTACATGGATGTCCAAATAGAAGAATGAAATAGAAATACAATACGTAAACAAATAATAATAATAGAAACTCTCTCTACACTCCCCCTCAAGGTGGAGCATAGATATCGATCATGCTCAGCTTGGATGAACATCTCTGGAAAGGTCCTCTGAGCAATGGCTTGGTGAATACATCGGCCGTCTGATCTCCTGAGCTAACATGGGCCGTGGATATCAATCCTCTCTGGATCAGATCCCTAGTGTAATGACAGTCAACTTCAATGTGTTTGGTCCTCTCATGAAAAGCTGGATTGTTGGCAATGAACAAAGCTGCCTGATTGTCACACTGAGGCGTCATAGGTAGAGATACAGCTACATGTAGATCTTCTAATACAGAGCGAACCCACATCATTTCCGTGCTGGCTTGGGCCATTGCCCTGTATTCGGACTCGGCACTGGATCTTGCCACCACCGTTTGTTTCTTGCTTTTCCAAGAAACCAGAGAGCCTCCAACAAAGACTGCAAACCCTGAGGTTGATTTTCTATCCTTAGGGCATCCTGCATAATCTGCGTCTGCACACGCTGAGATGGATAAGTCTGCACCCTTTCTGAATAGTAACCCTAATCCAGGAGTAGACTTCAGATACCTCAGTATCATGTGTATAGCATCCATGTGAACCTGTCTGGGCTGCTCCATAAACTGACTCACCCGGCTAACTGCAAATGCAATGTCTGGACGGGTTATAGTAATGTAGAGGAGTTTTCCCACCATCTCTCTATATCTCCTCTTATCCACTTCGTCAGTATCATCATCATATAACTTCATGCTGGGGTCCATGGGGATGCTTGATGGTTTGCACCCATCCATACCAGTCTCAACCAGGAAGTCAGTAATGTACTTCCGTTGTGTCATCACCAAACCATGCGCATTCCTAGCAAATTCCAACCCTAGAAAATATCTTAGGGTTCCAAGATCCTTTGTAACAAACTGACGACCTAGGAATGTCTTCGCCCTTGCTATGCCCTAAACATTATCCCCTGTAACAAGAATATCATCCACATAGACCATTATGACAACCGTACCTGCCGAGGTCTTCTGGACAAACAACGAATGGTCAGCATTGGACCTCTTGAATCCCTGCTGCTCAATTATGTTGGACAATTTCTGGAACCATGCTCGTGGACTCTGTTTAAGTCCATATATAGCCTTGTGAAGTCTACATACCATATGCGTCTCCCCCTCAGCAGTAAACCCGGGTGGCTGTTGCATGTAGACTTCCTCCTGTAAGTCTCCGTACAAAAATGCATTCTTGACATCCAACTGATAAATGCTCCAGTCACGGACCACTGCAACAGACAGGAGGATACGCAGAGTAGAGTGTCTCGCCACTGGAGAGAATGTATCCATGTAATCAACGCCATATGTCTGTGTAAATCCCCGGGCTACTAGACGTGCTTTGTATCTATCCAATGTGCCATCTGCATGGTATTTGACTGTGAAGACCCATTTGCAACTGACAACTGAGGCATCATGAGGTGCAGGGACCAAAGACCATGTGCCACGGGACTGCAAGGCCCCATTTCTTCTTCCATCGCCAGTCTCCAGCATTCACTCTTCAAGGCTTCCTGGTATGTCCGTGGTATGTCCACAGAAGATAAGGCAGTAGCAAACCTCTGGAAATCACCTGTGAGTCGGTGGAAGGAAACCTGTGAAGCAAAGGGATAGGATGCACACTGTCGTCTCTGTTTCCGAATAGCAATCGGAACATCCAGATCATCACCTTGGCCCACCTGTAAAGAGTCATCCTGCAAGTGTTCTGATCCTGACCCGTCAGTAGAAACATCATCTGAACATACCTGAGGCTCAGTGATTGGCTGATCTGCTGTCTGAGCGGGACCTGACCGACGCGTATAGTGGATAGGAAATGGTGATATAATTTTCCGAGGAATGGGTGGTGGTGGAGGTGGAGGTGGTGGTGGAGGTGGAGGTGTTGGTGCTGGCAAAGGGACTGACACAGGAGACGAGTCAGGAGTAAGACAGGTAGGTGGTGGTGGAACCAAAATATCATCAGCGGTGGTGGATGGTATCATTCTGTCCCCGGCTGGCGAGAAGAACATGACCGACTCGAAGAAGGTGACATCCGCACTAACAAAGTACCTGTTGGTAGTAGGATCATAACACCGGTATCCCTTCTGGGTCCTGGAATACCCAACAAAGACGCACTTGACTGCTCTTGGAGAGAGCTTGTCAAGTCCAGGAGACAGGCGATGAACAAACGCCACAGCACCAAAGACACGAGGTGGCAGTGAGAAGAGCTCTTTATCAGGAAAGATAAGAGAGATGGGTATCTTCTCTCCAAGGACAGAGGAGGGCATTCGATTGACCAGATAGCATGCAGTAAGAACAGCATCCCCCCAGAAGGAAATAGGAGCACAACTTTGAATCAATAAGGTACGAGTGATGTCCAAGAGATGGCGATGCTTTCTTTCCGCCACACCATTTTGTTGGGATGTATATGCACAGGTGGTTTGATGAATAATTCCATTGATGATAGAAATTGAGAAAGAGAACGTGTACAAAATTCCAGCGCATTATCCGTCCGAACATATTTGACTGAAGAAGAAAAAACATTCTGCACTTCATTAACCAAATTTTTAATAACATCTCCTGCTTCAGACTTATTCTTCAGTAGAAAAACCCAAGAGACACGAGAAAAATCATCTACGACCACAAGATAGAACCTGTGTCCCTGGTGATCGGGAACACGACTCGGACCCCATATATCTATATGTAACAACTCGAAAGGGGAGCTACTGCTCCGACTCTGACGACCTGGAAAGCTCGACCTGTGATGCTTTCCTAACTGACAGGTTTCACAACGAAACGACGAACTTGGCGAGATCTGAGGCAAAAGATGGCGCATTTTCTGGAGTGGAAGGTGACCAAAACGAAGGTGCCAAATGTAAGGTGAGACTGGACCAGCAGAGTGAGCGGAGAGGCCAGCATAAGATTCCCGGACCAACCGATATAGACCGTTCTGCTCAGAGCCACAGCCAATCACCTTGCCCGTGAGTATGTCCTGAAAAATGAGAGAAGACGGGTCAAATATAGCTCGACAATTCAAATCCTTTGTAATCTGACTAATAGACAACAAATTCAGTGAGAATTCAGGAGCATGTAAGACATTCTGTAGCTGCATAGCGGAGGTTAAGAAAACCTCCCCCTGACCAACAAGGGGCGAATAGGAACCATCTGCTATCTGCACTGAGCGACCTGGAGGAATAGCCCTGTAGGCCTGTAATCTACCTTTATCTCGACACAGATGATGTGTAGCTCCTGAATCTATAACCCAGTCAGATATATCATGTGAAGGAATGATCGCTGAAGATCTACCTGAGGAACTGGCAGCGGCGGAAGAACTGGCTGAGGCTGTGGCAGCAATATCAGATGAGCCACCAGATGAATCACCAGAAGACTGTGGCATAATATCACGGAGACGGGCCACGAGTTCGTCAAATCTATGATCTGCAGTAGACGGTAATGGAGACTGTGAATGCTCTGCAACCCGTGCCGATGCTGGGAACCCATGCTTTGAGTAGCATGTCTCCTCTGAGTGTCCAGGTCTGTGACAATATGAGCACGTCTGACTAGGTCGACCGCCTCTTCCCTGAGAGCCACGGCCACGTCCACGGCCACGCCAAGAGGATGGTCCACCTCTCCCACGCGAAGCTGCCATCGCAGATGGGGGTGGAGTAGAAGAGCTGGAGGAAACTGGGATACGGCTGAGCCTCCTGTATACATCCTCCACGGGAGGAATGACTGCATCTGCTAAGATCTGTGACCGTGCTGCGTCATACTCAGGGTCTAGCGCAACAAGTAAAACACCCACCATGGTGGCGTTCCGGAATGTCTTCTGCTGCTCTGGAGTAGCAGTCAGAGGGATGGTACTGTAGAGCTTCTCAAACATCCCTCTCAGGGATGTGTATAGAGAGTGGAGCGGTCTGCCGGCCTGCTTCATCGTAAAGATGTCATGCTGAAGCTGCAACATCTTTGTCTCATTTCGCACCTGCGAATATGTAGCAGCAAGAATGTCCCACATCGCCTTAGCAGTGGGCTGATGGAGGACATCATTAGCTATCTCCATCGTCAGCGTACCCGATAACCAAACCTTTGCATAAGCATCATCGGCCTCCCATGAGGCGTAGATCCCTGTCTTCTCCGCAGGCTCATCCTCGGTAAGAATGTGTTTCTTACCATTTGATTTCATGAGGCTCATGAATTGCATGGCCCATAACTCATAGTTAGACCCGTCCATCTTCACTATCGGCGCCGGACCTTTGAATGCGCCGGTGGAGGGCAAATCGACTTTCGATTCTGACATACTGCTGCCGGAAGAAGACAAAGGGAGAATAGACAATGTGATGAATGTCTACACCCACTGCATCGGATTTGAGTGCGTGTGTAGACTTTACGCACTCAAATCCATAAAGCCGAGGAAGAAAGGTCTAGGGCACGCTTCCAAGGAAGCAAAATAGCCCTTGAACGGCCTCGAGAACGACGCCTAAGTGCTGATGAAGTCCACGGAACCCCTACGGCGGCTGATGGAGTTGCCGCTGGGGCTCTAGGTGCGGCAGGGGGTGCCGCTAGATGGCCTGGCTGGCGCTGGGGGGTTCCGGCGGTGCCGCAGGAGGGTTGGGGAGGCCGCAGGAGCGGCTAGCGGCGCCGCTCGGGAGGAGAGAAAGTGTGGGCGGCGGGTGGGGGGTTAGGGAAAGAGCCCTAGGGTGGCTCTGATACCATGTTAGACGAAAGGGAGTCTTTGTTATGATGAATAAGAAAACCCTAGGCTCTCTTATATAGGGAGAAGCCTTAAGGGTAAATTACATGGATGTCCAAATAGAAGAATGAAATAGAAACACAATACGTAAACAAATAATAATAATAGAAACTCTCTCTACAATCTAAGTGTATATTTGTAAGTTATTTAATGTTATAAGAACTTGAATGGAATCCATTTCCAATATCTAAAGGTCAGGAATAAACATTAACAGCGATATGTTCGATATGATGACCGATATGTGCGATATATGGTCTATAAATGACCGATATGTGTGATATAAGTGTGTATTTGTAGGTTATTTGTTGTTCTAATATCTTGGATGATCTTAGTTTCTGAAAAAATGCCAAAAAATGGCTTTTTGAGCCATTTTCGTCATTTCCATTGATATCGTCGATATATCCCGATATATCCATTTCCGGGCCGACCGAAACGATATCGATACGGCCTTCCATGGTGTGTAGCTTATTACCAATCATATGGTTGTTGGTTAGTAGCTATGTTTGATTGTTAGGTTATTAGCTTAGTATGATCCGTGTGATTATTGTGTAGCTTGGTATGGTTGTTTCTTTTAGTAGCTTAGTATGATTCATGTGATTGTTGTTTAGCTTAGTATGAATTCAAGCACTTGCTGGTCCGAAAGCACCCCATTGAAGATTGGCACTCATGCATCATCGGACCAAAAATTCGACACCAAGGCATCTTACATAGAAGATAATGCAGACATGTGTGGAAGCGAGATGCTACTGTTCCTTCCCTCATTCAATCATCCGTCCATGTGTTTTTAATACATGAGATTTATAGAATGTATGGATACAATGACGTCTAATATAGTAGAGGTGCATGTTTTTATGTACTGACTTCCTTTAAACTATTCCTATTTAATATGCCAAAAAATATTATTGTTTATATTTACGAGAGTTTAAACTTTCTTATTCAAAATAGATTGATTTTAATCAATTTTAACATGAATTTGAATTTTTTGGCGTGTCCTTTGCATGAAAACATCATGGCCTTTTTCAATATTGGCGAAACACCATCAATATCAACACTCAAATCCTTGGTTGGAAATCCTTGCTTCCAAAGCAAGATGATCCGTCCTCCATATTTTTTCTCTTTGAGGCGCATTTGGTTCCTCCCTTGGGGTTCCTTCCTTCACTCATTTCTTGGCAACTGACATTAGCTGTTGCTCTGTGATAACCAAGGCTGCAAAAGTCAGTAGTCGATACTCGGTCGATCATGTCACTAACTAAGGATTAATCGGTAGTCAGGTGATTAATTGGATTTTATCAGGCTTTACTCGGTTTTATATTGTTTAATTATTTTAAATATGTAGATAAAGATTGAGAATGAATGAGAAAGTTTAATCAATGGGTATAGGGTTTCTTATATAGCATGAAACCCTAGAGCCCAAAAAGAAATTAATTACATAAAGGCCCTAAGAGGGATTACAAGACTCAATGAAATAAAATAA